>JAVXUP010003798.1:0-52805 GCA_033070095.1 Escallonia herrerae | reverse complement strand
ACCGAATATGTCCTGTAAAATGGAAATTGCGGAATAATTTAGAGATGTGCGCAGTGCATAAAAGAGAAATTTTATGGCGCATTTTTGTTAGTTGATATGGGTGGTGTATCCTTTCTGTTCTTATTTTACGAGAAAACGTTACTACTACTAAACGACTAAACAAAAGAAAAAATAGACTACTGGTACAAAGCAAAGACGAAAAAATAAAATACAAAGAGGACCCAATGCAAGTCAGTATGACTAGTCGTTAGTCAATTCTCTTTAGTTTGGAAAGCAGCCGAAAATAACAGTATAGTTGCCTTGCCTTGAGGTGTAATTTTAATTATGGAAGCAGTACTAAGTTCAACGTCGGTTTATATGCATAAACTTGATCATAGAAATGGTGAGACTGAATTCAGCTTCTTCGTACTCTTATGTCGATGAAACGATTAAAAGAGTGTTGCTGCTCATGTCTTTTTGGCAGCCAATGCTTGTGGTTCTTATCGCACCCTTATGAAAATATTTGTTAAGTGTTTGATAAAAGTCCAAAATAACTCAAAAAATTGTCAAGTCAAGACAAAAGTTCACAAACGTGTACTTTTATACTTTAAAATGCGTACATTTGACACCACAATGCTACACCTAATTCTTAATGTGTACTTTTTTTAGGGAGGGTCTACTTTACCCCTTAAACCTCGGTAAAAGGTTGTCGATCGGCAAGATAATGCATTTTTAATGACAAGAAGGGATGGAGAGACATATAAATGAATGGAAAAAGAACTTGTTTTCTTTCTAAGTGTGCCTACTGCCAACATTAATGCCAGAGCTTGGAATGCTTGCACTATTCCTTGCCAAAGAAAACAAACCCCTTTAGTTTTCTAATTGGCAAAATATATATGGTTTGTGTCTATATAGGATCAATGTCAGTGCGAGATTCAAGCGGTACAATCATCATAAAGCAAACATTGATTTGACGAAAGCTACGACCACTTTTGACTGATCTTCGAGCATCTTCGTACATAACAATCGAGAATATCATTTATGAAAGCAAGATGATGGATGATAGGAGGTCATCGGAGAAAGCATGCAGGTTAAGAACAGCATCAAGCGTTGTGAACAACGAACTTACCAAAATGATAGCCTTGATGTTGGTCATCGTGAGAGGGCATTCGTCCGACCCGCGTAGCTTCAGAAGAACGTCAATGAAATCATCCTCTCCCGACTCTTCTCCCGCCGTGCTCTTGGCTAGATGCTCATTGATTATACTGTCAAGAACTTTGTCCATCCGTGCTTTCAGATTTTCCAACACTGCCGGCTTCATCCTGGTAACAAGGCGAAGAAAGGGAAGCGAAGGAAACAAATCGGGCATGTCAAAGCCTCCGCACAGCTTGCTTCCTTCCCTGACCACCGCGATGAATTCGTCCACGTCCTTGCACTTTTTACCGACGGCAGCCCTCGAGATGATGCTGTTGGTGAAGTGCGACAGCTCCTCGGTTAGATTGATGGCATGCCCTGATGAAGACGAGATGGATTCGACGAGGTTCCATGTCTCCTCCACTCTCACGGACCAAAATAAGCGGACCTGTTTGGTGCTTAGGAGCTCCAAGGTGACAATCTTTCGCAGTTGTCTCCAATAATCGCCGTAGGGAGAGAAGAAGATGCCTGCGGGCGGACCAAGAGCCATTAGGGACGGTGGCCGTAAGATCAGTACAAAAAATTAATTAATACACAGTCAAGATCTTAGAGTTTAAAACCCATAACGAATACTTTACCGAGTGCGTATCGTTTTTTTTTATAAAATGGTACGTACCGATACTGGTATCGTTTCAAATTTTTTGTTAATGATATACATTTGTAATATTCATTTATTGGGTAACTAACAAAATACACACACACACATATATATTTACTAACAACTCTATAGGATTTTTTTACTAACAAAATACCTTATTTTTTGTCAATGATATACATTTGTAATATTCATTTAACGAAATATACAAACTGTTTGTCATATAGAGCTTGAATTACGTTAACTTTTAAATAAACTAAATAGCTTATTCAATTGAATTACCTCGTTTAGAATTATCCTCCTTTTTAACAATTTCATTCCCAGATTCTTATATAAGAAACTGTTTGTTCAATAATAACGTTTTCAGGTTAAAAAATAAGCTGTTTTTGTGTGCGTGCGTGTGCTCGTGTACATGTGTGTAAAACAGTACATCATATAGATAAGAATATGACCAAAGCTTCCAGATATAAAGTAATTCAAAATTAAGTGAATATTATGAGTTAGAAATTACAGAAACTTTGATTGGTATAAAAAAACTTAGAATGTTTTTTCTATTCAATCTTTATAAAGATAATTTACAAAATTTCTAACAAAATTTGCTACTTTTACATTTTAAAAAAGCATTGCAAAACATAATATCTCGGTCGGTACGTAATTCTTGATATCTATACTGGTCAGTACAACCGGTACAGAGCGGTATATTGACTGGTACAAAATATATGGGGTACCGTATCAGTAGAAGGCAAAAACGGTACGTACATTCCTATACCTGTATGATATATTGATAACTATGTTAAAACCTGCAATTTTTTGTAATTTTTATTACATGCGTTTGATAAGTTTAACGTTGTATCACTTAAAAAATAATTTTTTGTCAAAAAATAGACCAAAATTTTTTAAGTCATGATGGACTTTGTCAGTACTTATCACTTAATTTTAAGTGAGATGGTCAACTATTATTGAACAAAATTTATTCTGTACACGTTAACTTCAATGTTATTAATGATTCTGAGTATAAAAAGAAATTTAGCGATTACAAAATTGTATAAAGTGTGATTCAACTGTAATTTTCTATTCATCTCTTGCCCACTGAATTGCACAAATCTTGATTCAAAACCAAAGAAAAATTCCTACGAAGCAAAACAATAGGTTTTTTTTTTTACACGTCTTATAAGTACGATGAATAATAATGGTTTTTCTCCATTGACATCTCTTTTACTCAAATCACATACACTATAAGAAAATGTGTTTTTTTTGCAACAGAATTTTACCGACGGAAGGCAATCAGTCAATAAAACGACTTTAACCGACGGATAACACCGTCGGTAAAAGTCCGTCGTTAAAAACTTATTATCGACAAAGTAAACCGTCGGCAAAAGTTTTTGCCGACGGTGTGTTTGCGGCGGTCTTTTAGCTACAGAATTACCGTCGCTAAAACTTTTTTACATAATTAGTTTTTTATGGTTTTATAAAATTGTTTTAGCGACGAAATTGTGCCTTCGCTAAAACTTCCGTTCGTAAAATTTATCGACGGCCTTTTAGGGACGAGTGTTCCCGTCGCTAAAAGTCTTCGGTTAAAACACCCTGATCTACTTCTTTCTCTTTCCCCGTTTCTCTCTCTCAAAATCACCCACCGCTATTCAGAGCTTCGGCGATCAACCTCCACGGTGACCCACCTCCTGCGATCCCCCTCCACGGTGACCCCTCCACTACCGCAAGTTAAAAGCCCTCCACTGCACTGCCCCCGCTTGAAAAGCCCTCCACAGCCGCCACGTGAAAAGCTTGCCACCGTCATCACGCCACCAACACCACCGCCTTCCACTGCCGTCGGCTATTGTGCCTTTTTCATTAGAAGATAAGTTCCCAACACCTTAATTATTTTCTCTACCCTACAAATTTGTTTCATAATTTTCTGCTCATGCTTGATTTTGCATTGAATCTGTATAATTCTTTCAAATTTATCCGTCTAGTCTAATTTTTTTTGTTGGGTACCCGTTTAGTCTAATTATTTCCAAAAAAGTTACTGGACTTATCACTATAAACCATAACCTACGATAATGAGACAATCTATGAAGAAATCAGCCGACTGTTCCTAGTAACCGTCCCTATGATGAGACAATCTGTAAATTGAAGTAATTGAACCCTAAATTGAATGCCCTAATCGAATCGAACCCCAAATTAAACTAATTGAACCCTAAATTGAATGCCCTAATCCAATCGAACCCTAATTGAATGCCCCAATTCAACCGAACCCTAAATTGAAGTATAGAACCCCTAAATTGAAGTAATTAAACCCTAAAGTGAATGCCTTAAACGAATTAAACCCTAATTTAAACTAATTGAACCCTAAATTGAATGCGCTAATCCAACCGAACCTTAAACTGAACTTATTCGGCCCCCTAATTGAACCCTAAATTGAATGCCCCAATTCAACCTACCATTAAATTGAAGTAATTGAACCTTAAATTGAAGTAATCGAACCCTAATTAAACCCTAAATTGAATGTCCTAATCGAATCGGACCCTAAATTAAACTAATTGAACCCCTAATTGAAACCTAAATTGAATGTCCTAATCCAATCGAACCCTAAATTGAATTCCTTAATTGAACCCTAAATTGAATACCTTAATTGAATCGAACCCTAAATTAAACTAATTGAACCCTAAATTGAATTCCCTAATCCAACGGAACTCTAAATTGAACCCCCTAATTGAATGCCCGAATTCTACCGACCACTAAATTGAACCAATAGAACCCCTAATTGAACCCAAAATTGAAGTAATTGAACCCTAATTAAACTCTAACTTGATTGCCCTAATCGGACAGAACCCTAAATTAAACTAATTGATCCCCTAATTGAATGCCCTAATCCAATTGAACCTTAAATTGAATTGAACCCTAAATTGAATGCCCAATTCAACCGAATCCTAAATTGAACTAATAGAATCCCCTAATGGAACCCTAATTTGAAGTAACTGAACCTCTTAATTGAATGCCCCAATTCAACCGAACCCTAAATTAAACTAATAGAACCCCCGTATTGAACCCTAAATTGAACTAACTGAACCCCCTAATTGAACCCTAAATTAATTTCCCTAATCGAATTGAACCCCAAATTGAAATAATTCAAGCGCATCAAATATGTGCAGTTTGAACAATTTTTTTCCATTTGAACATTGATCATGTCGTGATAGGAGCATCCTCACACTAATCAACACTACTCCGCACAATAAAACTCGGCTATTAGCTCAAAATAACCTTAATCACTCATAATCAACCCTAATTAGCTATAATTAGCCCAAGGTAATCCTTATTAACACTAATTAGCCCAGGGATGGTTCAATTACTCGTTGCTTATAAACCCTGCATTCTTTATATTCGTTATTGTTTTGCGAAGTCCATTGGCAACGAGATGGTTCAACTCGTTGCCAATGGACTTCGGGGGGTCGGTGCCACACGACATCGTCCGACACATGAATGCAGTCGAACCCGGATCTGGAGGAGGATGAGGTCATAGCTCTGACGTATAATCAGATGCACGTGCGGAAGAAGGACAAGGACCCAGCGCACCGGGCCGCGACTATGTTAAGGATATTGCACGGCGGATCGATGTGAGTCAATTTGTTTAAGTTGTTAATTTTTTTTGTCTTTCTATCCTTAATGTCTGTTGCATTCATTAATGCCCTAACATATATTTGAATCACTGTTTTTGCAGGCCTCGTATGAACAACTTAGGGGGTCCGAGCAGCAGTTCGGACAGCCATCAGCGTTCACTAGTACGGATGCGAGTATTGAGGCGTTGAAGTGATGGCTGGATACGCTGGAGGTCGTCAATCGGACGAAAGGCCACATACGCGGCCTGCCTAGCACGACTCCTCTTGTCGTGATAGGAGCATCCTCACCCCCTGCTGCCCTTCCACAGACACCGGCTCCTCGGCATCCGTTGGACGACGAGAAGATCCAGCGCATTGCTACGGTGGTGTTGAGGATGATCAAGGAGCAGGATCAACAGGGTACTGCTGCTAGACATGTCGAGCTGGCCCTGGATCAGCAAGATCCAGATCCGGGACTCGGCAACCCCTGATGAGCCCCTTCTCTGCCCAGTCCTAGCTTGTCCCCCCGCTTGTACTCTTCTCCCCTCCCCTAACCGGTTGTATCCGGTTCCCGACTTGTACATCATGAATTTTTTTTATAATAACTATTATTTATGATTGATTATATTTATTTCTTTGTGTATTGATTATTGTGCGTTATTGTTGAGAATTGAAATTTTTTTTACAGGTCTGAGTAATAGAAAAATAAAAAAATATTAATTTTTTTTTTACTTTTGGCGACGGATTAATTCTATTGCTAAAAGTGTTCCTACAATAAGCTTTTTAGCGACGGAATATTCCGTCGCAAAAATCTTATTTAGCGACGGAATGTTTCGTCTCTAAAACATTTATTCCGTTGCTAATTTCACAAAACATAAATTAAATTAAAATACGTAAAATATAATTAGCGACGGATATTCCGTCGCTAATTAATAAATAACTCCGCCAATTAAGAAATAAAAGCATTTGTAAGTAATTAAAGAGAAAAATACAGTTTTGTGTACGGTTTTTTTTTGTTGTTGAAATTTTTGGTTCTTAAGCTAGCCTTTTGTACAAAAAAAGAGAAAGAAATCAGTACTTACAATACTATAAAGTACAAAAACATTGTTATTTGGTGAAATAATTGATTACTCATTTCATGTTTCACTTTATTCTAGACTTTCAAATCTAAATTTCAAGTTCTCTTTAACAATATTTTATACGTCATTTTGGGAATAATAAATTGACATCCCAAAATTATATGCAGTGTGATTTGAGGATAATTTTCCAATTCATGTCTTGCACACACCCACTTTCACAAATCTTAAAACAAAATCAATTGACAAATTCATAAGAAAGAAAATATTAGTTGTTTGGTTTTTTTTCTACATGTACAAGTATGATAAACTAGACATTAGCGAAGTTTCAATCCATTTGACATATCTTTTGCTCAATCTTTTAGTTATAAAATAATTACATTTTTTTCCATATAATTATTTTCTAACACTATCTTTAACTATCGTACGGCAATTGTATGATAATTTACAAAGATAATAAATATGAAATCCATCAAGTATTTACTATTTTCAAACAATTTCAGTATTATTCATTTATTGAGTTTTCTTGATTATGACGTTGTTTATATGTGCAATGAATCAATTTGATATATATATATATATATATATATATATATATATATATATATATATATATATATACACACATACATATATCCTTAAATTTGATGACCGGTTTCAATGAGTACAAATGAAGGGCAGTTCAAAATCATCGGTGTAATACCTAAATACCCAACCTTAACTCTCTCAGAATATAATGACAACCAAACACATGGATACATAATTAGCGATTCAATATAACATGACCGGGGCCTTCCCCGAGTTACCAAACTAGTTTTAAAAAGTAGTAGAAATTTACTAGTTAAAATGTAGGGACTGCGTTTGGGGCATACGTTTTGCCCTTTTCGGAGGTCATGCATTCTAGAAAAGTTTAAATCTGACAACAAAGTCGTTGCACATAAATGAATACTATGATTGAAAATCCAAAACCAGAAAATATGTGAAAATCACATAACAGTCTACCTTTTGCAACTATAGCGACAATTGACGGTACTCTCAACATGCATATTGATATGTTACCTATGCTCGTAAATATAGCAAAATAGCTAAACTAAACCAAACTAAATTAAGCCGGCGTTGTTGGAACGAATTTTCTATTCAATTTTGAAAATCTGGTGGTGGCTCAGTCGATGACGGTGACAGCGGACGGAGGAATTGGTGGCGGTAGTTTTGTGAGTTTTGGTAGTGGTGGGGAGGTGTTTTGTTGGAAAAGTAGATATATAGGGAAAGGTCGAAAGAAAGAAAAATAAGAAAAGAAAACACACAACAAAAAGTTTGCGAACGGAAAGATCATTTTTCTTAAAAACAAGAAAAATATTCTGGTTTTATTTTTTTGAAAATAGAGAAATTAAAAAACCACAATGATTTCAAAGTGACCTTAAGCACTAAAAATTCATTTTCTCCCATAGGAGTCCTTTTGAATACCTGAATATCCATAGCCAGCAGTATCAACGGCGACAAGCTTTGGCCTCTGGGCAAAACTGAGCTCGTGCTTCTTCAACACCTCCTCGGCCACTTCTGGGGTGGAAATGACTATGCTCGTAACCTCCCCAAGCTTAAGGTGCATGATGGGTCCATGTTTCTCGGCCAGGTCTCTCAAGGCACGGTGCGGTAGCGCCGCCGTGGCCAGCTGGTGCAAGTTGCCAATGAACGGCAGTTTTGGTGGCCCTGGTGGCAGTTTTGGGACGCGGCTGCCATGGGTTTTTGTAGATTTCTTCAGGTATTTTACCACCAGCGTGAGTATGAGGACTAGGAAAGTCAAGAGGACCGGAGAAGAAGGCAAAAAGAGCATCATGGTAAGTCTTTCTTTAACCACAGCCGGCTCAGATGAAGGTAGCCCAAAGTCCTTTATATATAGAGATAGGCAGAGTATTTCCTTTGGTCTTAGGAGGCAAGAGGCTGCGTCACACTTCCATGATGTTTTATTTAGTACTAAAATATAACTTTTAGAGCATAGTGCCTGGTTAATGTTTGCTTAACTTCTTCTACAGGCTCGGATTAATTCTGGCGTTCAAATTTAGTGTCAGTTATTTTTTGATTTAGTACTAAGACTTACGAGTTCTAAAGTTAGAATATAGGATTACGTAAGTGTTCCCAACCCATTCTGGTCACACCCAAGGGACTACTAGGGTTCCCGCTTCTCACAAACACGTCGACAGATTCAACGGTCAAACTTCCAACTCATCGAACCAGTTAGCGTGCGCGCGCTCAAGTCATGTACATTTTTCGCTCCACGCGCGCATCTTTCGCTTCGCGCGCGCCTTGTGCGCAACTTAGACAACTTATTTTGCAATAGCGTGACCCACGATAGCATGACCGTCGCACCAAAACCACCCGAACACCTTTTCACCAAAAAAACTTCGACTGACGGCGCAACCGGAGTGACGGGGTCAAGGGGCAAAGGCCTTGGCCAACCCCATGGGGTCGGCCACGGCCTCCCCCAAGGTCATGGGGTCGGCCTCGGCCTCCCATGGGGGGTTGGCCTTGACCTTCCCCCCCCCCCGGTTTCCCACTTTTTGCATAAAGTTCTTTTTGTACTTTGTTCGCCCCGTACGCTCTTTATGTGACTTTGGCACTTTGTTCATCATATGGGCACGATTCTTGACAACATGCTCGTCACGACATAACTTCCGGACTTGTCATCGCTCATCAAAACACATACCGTTGGCGTGCCCGAAGTTCGCCAAAAGAGAACTGGCCTTCGGCTCCAAAAATGGAAGACCATTTGGCCTTGGCCAACCCCAGGGGGACGGCCTCGGCCTTCCCCAGGCCTAGGGGGTCGGCCTCGGCTACCTTCCCCCGGTGGTTCCCCCCTTCGCGCATACTCCTTTTCACACTTTTTTTCCGCTTTGTACGCTTTGTACGTAATTTTGACATCTTGATCGTCACATAGATACGTTTCACGTCGACACGCTCGTCGCAATGCAACTTTTGAACTTGTCATTGCCCATCAAAACACCTTCCGTCGGTGCACCCAAAGTTCACCCAAAGGGGGAGTGGCCTTGGCCTCCCTTCACGGGAGTTGTCCTTTGGCCTTGGCCACCCCCTAGGGTCCACCTCGGCCTTCCCAAGGGGTCGGCCTCGGCCTCCCCAGGGGTGGTGGCCTTGGCCTTCCCCCAATCCTTGGCCTATGGCCTCCCATCCCACGTGCACTTGTTTTCTAGAATCTTTGCACCTTACGATGTTTACAACCGTTCGTGCACCAACCTCGCGACATCCGTCGTACATGAACTTCGCGACATCTGTCGCGCAAGAACCTCGTGACGTCCGTCCTCCATCAACCTCGCGACGTCCATCGTGCATCAACCTCGCAACGTTCGTCATACATCAACCTCGCGAGTCTGTCATCCGCGACCGCGCACCGCTCCCGCGATATCCGTCGCCCAAAGTCCACACTACCACCGAATGACCTGTCACTGACGACCGCGCACCATCACTTCCAACTTTGTCATTACTACATGTTGCATTTATCATCTTGTTATGACAGGGACACTCAACTCAAACCCCATCTTCGGGACACCCGACACGTGCCCGTGCGCCATCTCCGCGACGTTCGTCGCCGCGCCCATGCGCCATTCTTATGACATGTGCCTTGGCACCAAGTATTGCTTCGCGACGTTCGTCGCCGCACCACTTTCATAACACGTGCCATGACACCAAGCATATGCTCCGCGACGTTCGCCGCCGCGCCCATACGCCACTCCCATGACATGTGCCCACAGCACCAAGTATTGTCTCGCCATGGTAATCGCATCACCCATGCGCCACAATCAACTACGGGATGGGCTCACAACCTTAAAGCCATCGCCGTCACAGTCGCGGGGGGCTCCAGTACAAGAACCCCTCGCCACGGACCCTGAGCACTGAGCTGCGAGTATGTCCACTCATGTTACCATTGATCGTCGACACCACCAAGGCGATGACCCCCGGGTCACTCCAGGATGGGAGCAGGTCGTTGGAAGGCATGTCGCCTAGTCCGCCTAACAGTTGACTACATGGGCTACCCTCACCACTGTCAGGTTCTCCGCACGTCTCTCGACGCACTTTCGTGGGATTCAGTAAGGGCTTAGATCGATGGCTGGAGCAACGGGCTTACTCTGATCATGCCGTCATAGTGTGGCCAGTCTTCTCGGACAGGTAGAGCGACGCTGTGAGAGGCAGGCAACACGAATTTGGGAACCGGCAGTCCAAAGGAGAACCGGTATTTTGGGACCCCCTGGTGACGTGTCACTCCAGGGGATGACATGTGGCATTTTATTACATAAGCACACTGTTTCCTATAAATAGTGAACTTTACAACTCAAAAAAGGACTGTTGAACTCATTCTTACAAAATCACTTTCTCACTCTAGAATTTGGGAGCTCTTAGATTCTAGTGAGAGAAACATAACTTTGGACCGTAACATTGGACCTCGACTCGGACCCTGACTTGGACTGTCGACTGCCGGCCCTGTTCATCACGGCCTCGTCTTTGCAGCACTGCCACTCCTCAAGGCCTGTCTGGGAAGCCTTGCTCTCAGCCCTTACTCCGTCCTTGCTGTCTCTCATTTTGTACACTTGGAAGCTGACTCGGACTGCAGCCTTTGTGGCACCTCCACATAGGTACGAACTCACTTTCCTTAGCATCAGTAAGTTTTCACTATAATTCGTTCAAGTTATATAGTGGCAAAAGTATCTAGATACAAAACTATAGTAAAATACAAATAAAGAGAACTAGAAAAAAAAAATTAAAGGCACCACCGCGTCAGTCGTACTATCGTTGTGATATATATATATATATATATATATATATATATATATATATATATATATATATATATATATATATACCTCTTATCTTTTTCCAAAAAGAAAGAAAAGAAAAAACACCACCAATGTACCTGGCCCAACAAAGTAAAATAAATAGAAATAATATTGAATTGAAATGAAACACGAACCACCCCCAGCTGTAGTCCACGTAAATGCTGTATTTTTAATACTCCTCGTGCAATTAATGTATTAGTTAGATTATACTGTAATTAATTAAGTGCTAGTTGGAAAAATAAGCGTCACCCCCCTATATGATATGGTGCCGCATTTTCATCTATGCCCTTCGAATTTACACCCTTCTACCTCTACTTTAATACTTCCACCTGACTCGACCAAGTCTGTCTTCTTCCTTGAAGAAGGGATCCCAAGAGAGTTGATGGATCACATGGAATGGGTCGATGTGAATCTTGTGCTCCCTGGACGGCCGATCACGTTTATATTCTCATGGACAAGATCACAGAACACAGTACAATAGTTCAAGAACACCACCATTTTTTAATTAGCCTATGATATCAAAAGTGTAAAAAGTCCTCGCTCCATTTTCCCTTTGGGCTGAAGCGGATATTTGGCCTTGTTCAGGCCTGACTACTGGATTTTCGTATCTGGGTCCTTGAAGTAAGTCCCTGTGAACGAATATCCCATCTCTTCCTGTTCAGACAAGGTCGGTTCGTGGATGCCTATCACCCTACTTGCACAAATCGTGAAACTCCAATCCATGCCATCAAATTTCCTTTTAAGTTCAAAGTGCAAACTGATAAAGCTAACTTAATACATTCATTTCATGCAAGTTAACTTAAATTTACGCTTAGCTTGTTTAAAACAGTGAATAGAATCTCCCACTAGAACCATGACAAAGTTTAGTAAGATCAGTGACAGACACTTGAGGTGCAATCCTATAGAATTGAGAGCGATATATATATATATATATATATATATATATATATATATATATATATATATATATATATAGATAGTTCTTCCATTCGGGCCCAAGTGTGGAATGAATTAACATGGAGTTCAATATACCATGAAATGCGGTCATGCAGATCGCGAATTAGAAATAATCTCAACTTCAAGTAATCATGCCCCAAAGCTCACCACAGAGTAAACGACCGATGTGCACTCCCGTGGATTGACTTGAACACTCTCCGCTAGAGTGTTCAAAAAAAAGGGAATTAGTGTCAATCCAGTCTTGGACACTGAGTCCCAGAGGGGTTAAGCTTCTCGACATGAGCGAGCAGTCATTAAGGCCTGTCTTAGTTCCTGCCATATTTTTCAAATTAATTACACGTGTTACACCAGGTGTGCCAAAAAGTGTTTGGCTTACAATACTCAGGAAGAAATGCAATGCACTGATGCTAAACTGAATAATACAAGTATTTCAAGCACAAAATCCGTAAATTGAACAATGAAAGTTGGGGTAAAGTGTCCGTTACGTTCTATTAAACCATTATGAGAGCTTGGGGAAGTAAACTTGCAGGAATTTGGTAATGATCGCCTAGAGAGGTACAATCCTAAACGGAATTTGGTGGTGTAAAGTGTCCCTTTTATTAAACGATAATGAGAGCTTGGGAAGTAAAATTATAGGTTCTTTTACCTAGAGGTTTAGGACTTTTCAGTGTTAATTAAGTCTCTTCTACTCCTGGTTTACAATACTCACACTCCAAGTTAAAGCACATGCAAAGCTCTAAATTTTATTCATTACCTTCGTGTTGGTAACATGATCAACATTAATAGACATCACACTAAGCATTACAAGATGGGTGTTTACTAATATTAACAAGGGTTTAATTCACCAATATAAAGCTCTTTACTTAGGATAAAATTTTTTTAAGTCTGAACTAAGATAGTTTGTGAGCAGTTGCCGAAGAGAAGTGTAAAAATGTTCTATATTTGGCATTTAGAAAGAAAAACTGTGGTCACAAAAGTTGATTTTACACATTCGCGTGGATAAATATAGTTCTTATTTTGGTACAGTTTGTCATCAAAATCTGCCGTTCTTATGCTTATTCAAACCTTCCTTCGTCGTCAAACATATATGTTCTGTCGTTAATGCATTTGTAGCGACAAAAGAATGTTAGAACAACATATAGGGTATGAAAGTAGATGCTGCCCAAGAGTAATATAAATATGTCAAATGACAGAAATAACTTGTGAATTAAGGTTAATAATTAATAATTCTACCTTAATTTGAGAGTTGAATATTCTGTCAGAAGGTCAAACACACAATTTAAGCATTAGAAAGAAATAAAAATGGTTGCACTTTGGGTTTATTTTAGACTCACTGGATCACGTTGTATTTATTTAAAGGGGTAACCTACTTTCGCAATCGCGAACATGCCATTTCCTTCTCTCCCGTGGAGTTTGATAATCTCCTCCGATCCAAACAGCATCAACAAACACTTAATGGCCAATATTTTAGACATAATTCTCTCATTAAATAAAAGCAGTTTGTCCTTATAATTTACAGAGGTTACTTCAGAACTACAAATATGAAAATCAACTTTGTAGTTGAGGTGAAAAGTTCTATTGGTATCCGAGTGTTGAAAACTCTAACTTGTGAGCACAATTATTTTGCAGAGAATTAAATATACACTCCACGAGGAGTTTATATGAGAGGTGACCCAAAGCTATTTATCCATTCAAATCCACCCACTGAAAAGTCACCTAGACCATTTATTAAACAAATGGGTCTAAGTGGTTCAGAACTACAGAAATCAATAACCCACGCGCTTGAATGAGTTTAGATGAATGCCCAACTAACCATAAAATTAGTATTCTAGAACTTTACTTAAGTCACCTGAGGACTTGCTACCATGTGTTGTCGCCTTGCTCGCCATTGCCACCTGCCTTACCCTTCGCTACCACTGCTATCGCCTTCGCCATCACTTTCCATCGTCGTCGCCACCGCAAGAACCACTATCCAGCGCATGACCAAGCACCACCAGCACTCCGTAAGCTATGAGGCAACATAGCAAGGATGGTGGCATAGGGAGCAAGGATGGCGGTGGTGTTCTAGATCACTTGATCTTTTGGAATAGATCTGTGGCTCTTGGGGAAGGATTTCAGATCTTCGAAAATGTGATGGCTGACTTAGCAAATTGCCGTTTTTGTGGTGGTAGATGACGGTGGTTTTGGTGGTGGACTCATGGCGGTTGTTGTGGATATGAAGGCAATTGTAGTGGTGCGGCAGCGACGGTGGTGGTTATGGAATTGGTAATGGGGGGCTGGTAGGGGTGGTGATTGTTGTTTTTGTTGTCGATGCATAGGTGATTGTGGCATAGTAGTGGTGCTTGTAGGTATTGAGGTAGTTTTGGCATGGCGGTAGTGGAGTCGGGTACATGCATGACAGCTACCGAGGTAGGGCAGTGGTGGCAGTGGCAACTGCCATGGTGGCAACTACGGTGCTGGGTGTGAGTGTGGTATAAAGAGTGTTTGTGATTGATCCTAGAATGGTCAAAATCTGATTTAATCCAACTTAAATCAAGTTTGAAGTGTTTAACAACAACAACAAAAAAAAAGTAAACTGATTAAATCTATTCCAATGTGCTCAGAACTGATAAAAATTGATAAAATCTATAATTCTCATTTTCTTGTATTTTGATTTAATAAGTTTGGAGATTCAAGTTTGACCAAGAGAATTATCGAAATATCCTCACATACAAACATACATTAAATGCTCGATTCCAATTTGAATACACTATATAGTAATTTTGCCGCATTAAACCTACTGTAATCCCTTACTATCCAAACACCTTCAACAATTTTTTATTTATTATGCTTTAAATGAGTTAAAGCTAATTTCAAAAACTGATTCAGATTTAATTAAAATCTACATTTGAAAATCAATCGAAATGGCCTCACAGTGGAAGAGAATTGAAAAAATTTAAATTTTTGTAATTAGTTTATTTGGTAAATGGTTAAAAAGTAAACTATATAAGAAATGACCTATTTAACCCATAACTAAATAAGTTTAAATGCCTCAGTCATCCATTTATGCTCAAGTCAATTAACTTATATCAAACTTAATCCACCCGCCCATTCCACACTCCTAGTTTGTATAATATTTCTTGGATCACGTTACCTATTTAAAGGGTCATAATTTTTCTTTAGCACTTCCATTACAAGGAAAACAGTCTTTAGCTACGCATTTTTGGTGACGGACAACAATCCGTAGCTAAAACGTATATTTAGCGACGGACAGAACCGTCGGTAAAGGTTTTTACCGACGGAAAGTATCCGTTGGTAAAAATGTTCAGCGACGGATATTCATGACGGACTTTTACCGACGGAATATCTGTCGCTATAATTTTTCCCAAATTTTCTATTTTCAATCAAAATTTTTAATTTTTTTTGAAATTTTTTTATGACGGGGTTGTGGCAACGGAACCTTTCTGTCGCTACAAAGCCGTCGCTAAAGTTGTTATTTAATGTGACAAACATTTAGCGATGAAATTATCCGTCACTAAAAATCATTTCAAAATTTTTAAAAACAAATTTTAGAGACGGCGTTTTTAGCGATAGTGTGTTTATGTCGCTAAAAGTATTGACTTTTAACCTACTTTTCTTCTCTCTTTCTCCCCCTGCTTTCTCTTTTCTTTCTCTATATTTGCTGGGGCCATCTCGTCCGACCATCGCCATCGTCTCCATCCCTGCCATCGTCCTCCATCCACTGCCACCGTCCTCGTCGCCACCCCATCCTGCCATCGTCTCCATCCCCGTCATCGTCCTCCTTCCACCACTACCGTCCTCGTCGCCAACCCATCCCTATCACCGTCCTCGTCGCCAGCATCTCGGCCACACCACCACTGCCTAAAAGGGAAGCCACCACTATCGTGGCCTGCTACTGCTGCACCACCACTCCTGCCGCTTGCCATCTGCCACTATCGCCGCCCGCCGCCCTTGCTCCACTTGTACGTATTTAATTTTTTTTATTATTATAATCACATGTTATTGTTATATTTTTGTTACATGTTATTATAATTGTTGTAGTTGTTGTTACATGTTATATATACTATATAATAGTGTTTCTACCACCACTGCTCACCGGTCACCTCACAGGCTACCACTAAATTGAATTTTCCTTTTCATAATATGTACTTTATCCTTTCGTATTCATTTTAATTTTGTCATGATATTCATGTTGTAAATATCATGGTCAATGGCGACGTTAGTCTGTGGTGGTGTCGTTCGATTTGGGGTTTGGTGTTTTGCGGCAGTGATAGGTTCAATTACGGTGGTGCTGCTAATGGATACCATAGGCAGCAGTGTCGCAATTGCAATGATCGCTACTGACAACGTATACCATAGGCACGATGGTCATCTCTATGCATTTGGGGGTTTGTGTTAGGAGGAGGCAGACGGGGTATATTTGTGTGTGTCCCGTGTATGTGTCTTTGTCTATGGGTGAGGGCCTATGCGGTGGTGGAAGGGTGGTAAGACGTGGGCTGGGTGGGTTAAGGGAGGCTATCATGGGTGTGTCTAACAACTTTGTGTCGCGTTTATGCATGTCGGTGTCTGCCCATGGGTGTGTGGTCGGTGCATGATAGGGGGTTGTGCAGCGATGAAAGGGTTGGTGACTGGGTAATGGAGACGGGGGATTGTTAGCAGCGAACATCATCAAAGTTTAAGGGGAAGCAATAAAACATATGACCATTTTAGTAGCATCTTACTTAAATCCGCTGTTAAAACATAGGACCGTTTTATATTTCATGCTACGCTTCATAGCGTGTTTTAAAATTTTGCATGGATTATAGATGAAAATTGAGACCGGTTCTTATACTTAGTAGGCTTTATTCTTCTTCATGAAATGATTTTTTGAATTGAATATGAAGCTTTAACATTTTTTTAATTTGATATGAGGTATATTTCTGCGATTGAACCATTTAGTCACAAAACTTTGATTGTTCTTGCATCAATTGTACTTTCTTTATGCTAACTTCATTGGCAATATGATACTCCCTCCGTCCCTTAAAAAGTGATCAATTTGAGTTTGTACGTATATTAAAGATTTAGATTATATATTGTGTGTCTTTCTCATTTTACCCTTTGGAGATAGTAGGGGGAAAGAGAGTGGGCCATGAGAGAGAAAATTGGTTGGTAGAGTATTAAATGTGAAGAGAGAAATAGAATAAAAAAATATAAAGTGGTGGGCCAAGAGAGAGAAAATGAGTTGGTAGAGAATTAAATGTGGTGAGAGAAATATAATATAAAAAGAGTAAATATGTAAAAATACTTACGGGATCTTTTCTAATTTGGAAGTGATCAATTTTGTGGGACGGCCCAAAAAGAAAATATGATCAGTTTTTTAGGGACGGAGGGAGTATCTGATTAGAGCTCTATCTAGGTTTAAGGCTTTGGAAACGAGGAGGGTTTGAAAATAGTAGCAAATAAAGAGAATTTTTTGTGTTGACTTTATGTACGGTTTTTTTTTCTTTTTTCATATTTATTTGTATAAGTTTAGCAATTAAATGACTAATAATTTTTTTTAATTATCTTTAGAACTTGAGGTAGCTTAACATGTAAAATGACTAGACATAAATCTCTTTTAAATATTTTTAAAATTCTAGGTGGACATTTTTCTTAAAGTTAAAATATATCATGTAAAATGAAAAAAAATTACTGAGAAGTGGGTGGATACCGACCCATGAGTGCCCCCTCCTCCCTTCACCGGTGACCGAGAATCTCTACTCACCAATAAGCCCTTGTTCCTATTCCAAAGTTTCTTTGTGCGTGACACAAGACAAGGGGAGAACATACACACTAAAATCCAGACAAAAACCGATGTGCCACCCTCAGGTTCTCTCCTCTTGCTTTTGGCTTAAGAGACGTCACCTCCACCCTTCTTTTCTTTTTTACATATGTGTATTCAACGGGCTAGATGCCAAGTTAGGCTAGGATGGGAATGCACAGGCCTTTTAAGTCAAGCTCAAAAAAGGTCCAATTCTGGCTGAATATGCACAACATTTTGAATTACTCATTTACTTGTAATTATCTCCACTTTCTAATCATAATTGAACCCTAAGACTTAAAACATAATTAAGTTGTGTTACGAAATGCAGTGACAACGAATCAATATATCGGAAAAAAATTGAGAAATTAAAAAATCAAACGCACAACACAAGAATTATAAGGTTCGCTAATATGATAACGTCCTCGGAGTATGACCAGATTTCGATTACACTATTCAGCAATTGTATAACCTGAGACTTAGCCCTTGCTCTCTGTTGTCGTTTTCACTCTTGACTCAAAAAAAATTAATACAAGACCATGTATATATATATATATATATATATATATAGAGAGAGAGAGAGAGAGAGAGAGAGAGTGAGAGAGAGAGCGCACTAAGTGGTGACCTTCTCTCAATAACAAATACGGGAAACCAACACGAAAACTAGTATTTGGATTGTTACCTTCATTTTAATAATGTCTCTAGACTGAAATTAGAATCCACATATAACAAGTTGATCAATGTGTTAGAAGGGATCTGCGAGCCTGAGAAATTATAGAGGTAACATATTTGTGCACTAGCTCAAAAAAGTATCCTTCTACTAGTTTCTCTCTTTCCTTTTTCCTCTCTATCCCCTCTTTAATCTCTGTGGCACTGGAAATTAATTGGTGGTCAGAATTTTCATCTAATTTATTGGGAGAAGTCGAACTGCCATTAGTGGCATCTCAAGATTCGTGGAGATCCTCACCAGGGCCATTGTCTTTATAATATCAGTTGTGGCAACTTGCTCATGTACAGTAATCAGGGGCGGAACTAGGCTTGTACGAGGGGGTGCTATAGCCCCCCCTCAGATTTTGAAAAAAAAAATAAAAAATATATATATAGTGTTTTTTTTTTTCATTTGTGACTTTTCCTCTCTCTATCTCTTCCTCTCTCTCTCTTCCTCTCTCGGCCGACTCTCACAAGTCATAAACTCACCGGACAGGTGGACACCAGCTCACCGCCGACACCGCGGCACGCTCTCCAGCTCGGCAGACGGCAGCTCTCCTCCTCTCTCGGGCTCTCGGCTCTCTCAGGCGTGGCGTCAATCAAGCTCTCACAGTCTCACGAGTCACCGGTCACGCCGGCTGCCGGCATCTCTCCTCTCTCTCGGCAGTCGGCTCTCTCAGCCACCGCGGCTCGCTGCACGCCGACAGTCCGGCACCACCCACCGACCCGCGGCCACCGGTCGTCGGCTTGGCTCATCACTAAGGTAACTCCGGTCAGGCGGTCACCGGTCGCCGTCCCCCGATTCCGAAGAGCGAAGCTGGTGATTGGCGAAGGCCCTCCCCAGTCCGGCGGTCCCCACCCCAACTCCGGCCAGTCCCCACCCAACTCCGGCGACGCCGTTCTGATTTCTGAGGACTGAGGTCAGTGTGCATTTTGAACAATTTCTTTTGCTATTGAGAATTGATTATTTGATTAATAATTTTAGGTTGTTAGTTGTGTATTTGATAATTTAGATTATTAATTGATACTTTATGGATGTTAATCGTGCATTGAGCACTTAGATTTGAGATTGTTGATGGAGGATGGGACCCAATTGGATTTTTATCTCATTTGAGCTTTGATTATTTGATTGATAATTTTAGGTTGTGTTAATTGTGCATTTAAAAATTGAGATTATTTTCATGCTGATTATATGTTGTTAATTGTGCATTTGAGAATTGAGATGGTTGATGGAGGATGGGACCCAATTGGATTGAGATGTCGGATATGTGATTTAGTTGAATGGTGGGTTGAAATTAATTTAATTAGGTTAACACGATAATAAAACATGATTGGAAAAGTAACAGAATAAAATATTTGTAATTAACTAAGTTATTTGATTGATAATTGATGGATTGATACTTAAAATAAAATATATTTTTTTTCAGAATGGAAAGGTTCTATCAAAAGAAACCAAATGTGGAAAAGTTATTAAAGTCTAATAAGAATGAGTCTCTGATTCCAACAGTAACGGACAAGGTTCCCATTGTGTATCGTGATATTCATTCCGAACATTCAAGCAGAGCTAGCGATGAGTTCAATTCTGATGAGCTTATTTCAGATCCTGGGTTGGTCTTACTTTTACTCTCAATGACACCAACAACACCATTAGTGTACTTCCCAGCCGAACCATTATAGCTGTAACTACCATTGCCGTTCATTCCGTTGAGCAGCTCGCTTTCTCTCTCCTCTATTAGAGTTGTTTCATCTCTCTGAGCAGCTCTAATCCGAATGGAAAGACTAGGTTTGAAGTGGGGGAGTTTAGAGAGGGGAAGTTTGGAGAGAGAGGGGCGGAATTTGTGGGTGGTAGGCGGGCAGAGAAAGGTCAGTTCGGGTAATGTTGAGGTGGAGAGGGAAGTTGTAGACATCCTATAGACGTTGCCACTAAACTGTCAATTTTAAACCCTCACTCTCATGGAGGGTTCGTTGAGCCGCAGAACAGTCGAGAGGGAGAGTGTGTGTGTGTGTGTGTGTGAGAGAGAGAGAGAGAGAGAGAAGGAGAAGAAGGAGAAGAAGAAGGAGAAGAAGAAGAAGAAGAAGTGAAGTGGGAAAAGGGGGGACGGGAAGGGAGCGGCGAAGGGTGTGACAGGTAGGCAGTAAGAGGCGGGGATGAGAGGTGGAAGGAAGGCTTGGAGGCGAGGGTTGGATTGGGTTCGAGGAGAGAGAATGGAGCCCCAATTTAGACTTTTTGCATGTGAGTTTTGCTAATTGAACTTACAGAGTCAAACTTACGGTTTTCCTAATTATTCCCTACTTCATTCAATCAAATGGCAAACTTTTTTCAAAGGATGTGATATATCCTACTTCATTCAACCAAAGGATGTGATATATCCTTTGGTGTTCTTGCTTTTGAGATTGGTCTTACTTTTACCTGTTGCAATTGCTACTGTAGAAAGAGCTTTCTCTGCAATGAAGATAATAAAGACTCGACTTCGGAATCGCATGGGAGACGAATGGATGAATGATAGCTTGGTTTGTTACATCGAGAAGAATGTCTTCAAAACTATTACAAATAAGGCTATTATCAAACGCTACCAATATTCGGCGCCTCATCGAGTAGTTATTTAGTGCTTTCGTTTGTAAACACTCAAATGTGTATTTTGTATTCTCTTCTTTTGTGTTGTAAAGAGTCCTTAGTGACTTTCATGAAACTTAATAAGACCTTTAGATGCTTTTTAGTATGTTTTGTGTATTATCGAAAAGTGCACTTTATTTTTGTGTGCTATTTTACTTATAAAAATATTTATCTCCTTCGATATATTTTTAGCCCCCCCTGGGATGAAATCCTGGTTCCGCCACTGACAGTAATCACCTGAATACATGTCAAATTTGCATATTGTTGCAAAGTGGTGGCTTGTCAAGCATTCCCAATTTCTGGATGAGTGGTTATAAATAAGGTGGCCAAAACAAAGTTGGATCTCTGTATTGAGATTTATACTTCGAACCCTAGAATATATTATGATTGCTTGAACCCTAATTAGAATTTTTGGCAATATAATTTGTTCAGACAACCATAATAAAAAGGTCATCAAATTGTAGGGGCTTCCCCAGCATTGTCCAAGACTGTGATTTTAGCCAAATCCATTCCTAAACTATCATAAATGTTTCCACTGAGTCCCTCTGTCGGTCGAGGTAAGGTCATTAATCAAGTGCAAAGAGGTCAGGTTAAGGTCTATACCCATTTGTGCATTGGCTAAATATTGAATAACCCCCTGAGGTTTATTTGGAGTCTCACATAAACCATTAAGGTTTTGATTGGAGTAGATAAATCCCAAATCCATTCTTATTGATGAAATGAAATCTATTTCTTCCCTCCTGCTTTCTTATTCACGTGTTTTGTTCTATCTTTCTTTAGAGATGGCAATTTAAATTCGATCCAAGGGATACCCGGCCCGTCCCGACCCATTAGGAGCAGACTTTTTTTTTACTTTGGCCGGGTATGATATTTATATTAGTAACCCGTAGCGAGTATGGATCGGGTTTGATATTCTATCTAATTCGCCCCGGTATCCGACCCGTACATGCCTGGTTTAATATAATCCTATATTTAAATGATATGCAATCCTAGCCGTCCATCTAATAGAATAAGTACTCACATTAGAAAGAAGAACCCCCATTAGAAAGAAGAAACCCTGTCATTCTTTGCTTTTCTCTCTTCTCCAAAAACTCTCTTTAGTCCCAAAGATCCATCTCTCTACCACGTAGGTACTTACACTAGCCTTCCGTTCCATCGATACATAGTAGATGACCAAGCCCATTACATTAATTCAACCCGTGCAAGAGCTGTGATTGCAGATGAAAAGCCCATCACTCAGAGGCTTAATCCACTTGTTATCCTTTGGAACTCAGTGCTACTAACTCCAAGTCCAGGATCCATTGTTCAATGAAACTCTGCCTTTAAAGAAGGGCATGAAGCTGTGGGCAGTGGTCATTTCCAATGGTTTTATGAACCTTCTCTTGTTTTTGTTGCACTTCACTTTTCTGCACTAGCTTGTGTATGTGTGGGCTGTAATGTGTGGTTGATCTATGTAAAATTTAGATGATGAAAGTCGTCTATGATAGTTAATTAGTTTATTGGCTGAGTTTCCGTTTCAGGCACCACGAAGGGTTAAAACTAGATACGCACCCCTAGAATTCCTTTTGGGACAGCTAAGGTAGTGTTTGAAAATATTTCCAGTTTTGGCTTTCTGTTTCAAAAAAAACAAAAACCAGTTTAGGTTTTTTTTTTTTTAACAAAAACAAATGGGTGTTTGATTACCCAGTTTTTATTTTGAGTTTTTTCTTTTGGATGTTTGATAACCAATTTTTATTTTAAGTTTTTTCTTTAGTGGTGGTTTGCGGTGCGGGTGGTAAAGCGTGGCAGTGGCCAGCGGCGGTGGCTATCGGCCGTCGCCAGCAATGGTCGCTGACCGTGGCGGTAGCTGCCGTCGGCTTGCGGTTGCCAGTCACTTACAGCCGTGGCTGGCGGCGGCAGCGGTGGTCTCAAAATAAAAACCAAAGCTGAAAACCCAAAACTTCAAATGGGAGTTTTCAAAAACAGCCCCGTTTTAAAAACTGGTTCTGAAAACTGAAAAAAAAAAAACGAAAATTGTGTGTCAAACGCATTAATTTTTTCAGTTTACAAAAATTAAAAATAAAAAATTTCAAACAGAGCCTAAATATCTAGTTTTCAAACTGTTGCAAAGATGGTCGGGGCAAGGTTAGGTTTTATAAAAGCCCGCTGGGTCGGGATGGTATTCACATCCTTTGATAAGATAGTGGGACGGGGCGGGGAGGAGTTGCGCATAAGGACAATTAGGGTGGGAACGAATTTGATAAGATCCGCACCCGACCCCCCCCCCCCCCCCCGCCCCATTACCATTCCTTCACCTCCGACCTTTTCATTTCAGATGAACCCTTATTTTAAGGATAGGCCTAGGAGTGTCTTTCCTGATGCACTACAAAGGGTTTCCATTTTGACAAGGTTTAAAGTAAGGATTTCAATAGATCAGATGGCTTTTCATGTAACATCCTGAAATTTTTCGGAACGTTAGCCACTCAATCGATCAATACTTACTTATTCAATCCATTCAATACTGCTAAGGATAACCCAATAACCTCCAGGTCAGAGCCCTACAATAACTCAAATTCTTGATTCATCGTTCCCAAACACAGACAAAAATTCAAAGTACTTAATTTATTAAGTTACACTCCAATTCCCTCCCAGGGGCTTAAGTAAGAATTAATGAAAATACTAAGCTATTTTACAATCAAGCTCATTGGTTTAGAACTCTTACTGATGATTTCTTCCTGCAAAAGGGAACAGAAAAAGGTAGTGAGCTTTTGGAAGGTCAATAAGGTTGCTCAAAATTCATAAGAGGGAATGGGAGTACAATAATTATCAGATTCACTTCAAACAATAGGCAAGAGATTCAACTCAATGCCTTGAACCAAACCAGATACAATTAATAACAATTTCAATTACACTGACACGATGCATATGATATTGAACATGAGTGGATGCAAAGCCACACTGGCAGTGCATGGAAATCACTTAGGAAAGCCACAAAGGTGATGCTCAATAACACTGTGGTTACATATGCATATGAACACTAGCTAGACCCTCAAGGTACTAGCATCACCAGACAATAACAGACCATACTTATATCACCCCTGATACAGACTATCCGTATAACTCATCAATACACTAACTCATGTCAATATGCAGAATGCAATAAGCAATATTACAATGAACAAATCGACACTCAATGAGAAATAAGTACTGAGCATTGAATAAGATTTTCAATAAACGTGTAAAGCTCAAAACAGGGTATTAAAGGCAACCGATGCAATTCAATTATAATAGAGTTTAAAGGAAATTCAATAAAATTCAGAAAAATATCCAAGAGAACAAATGGATGAAATTGGTTTTGGATAGAAATCTCTTACCTCAGTCCAAACTATGCATTGTTCAACAACCTCGAATCCTTTGAATTAACCTAGGTCGGGCAAATTATTTATCAGAACACTATCCACACTAAGGCTTCGTTTGACCAAAAAAAAAAAATTCAGTTTCCAAAAAAAAAATAAAAATTTAAGAGCAGTTTAATTTTTTTTTTTTTACAAAAACAAGTAGGTGTTTGATAACCCAGTTTTTTTTTTGGTGTTTGATAACCCTTTTTTTTTGTGTGGTGGTTTGTGGTCTAAAAAAATCAACACTGAAAAAAAAAACCCAGTTTTTGGAGTTTTTAAAACAGCCTTGATTTAAAAATTGGGTTTTTAAACTGAAGAAAAAAAAAAAGAAAATGGTTACCAAACGCAACTTTTTTTCCAATTTCCAAAACTGAAAAAAAAATTTGTGTCAAACAGGGCCTAATATTTTATAAACCTAATATAACTACCTACAGCGTACTCATTTCTCTACCCGAAACGACGAAATTCGAAGCGGTTTCACACACGACCAATTTATCTCGAAACTTGTCACAGTCTCCGAGACTCATAAATATCCCAAAAATATTTTTATCAGTCATTAAACATTATATATAGCTTAATACATCATATGAAATAAAAATATAATTTTTGAATATTTTTTATTACTTTTGAATTAAAAATAATTTCCTTAAATACACTAAAAACCAATAAATTTCCATAATTTCTTCTAGCTGAAAATAAGACTCATAATTTTTATAAAAACCATAATATATGTATAAAAATTATAGAAATAAAAATCAGGATTTAAAAAGGCGCTAAAACAATTTCTTTTTTGTTTTGTTTTGCTAAATTCAATGCGATATGAAAAATGGTAATAAATCAACTCCAAAAACTTCCAAATTTCTACTGAGGCTTTATGATTCTGTAAAAGCATTACTCTAATTTTTTCAAAATATTTTAATGGGTTTAAAGGCTCCAAAAGATTATTATAATTATGAACTTGCAAAAAATATAACAAATTCATACGATATCTGAAAAATACAAAATTTTACCAGAAAATCTATTTTAGCCTAAGGCATCTTAGGGTGAAAGTTCACATGTTAACAATCATTGTACGCTACTCTATGCATGCGTCTCACTTAACGCTAACTTGATACCATTTATTTCACAGTTGTACACTTTCCTTTCTCATTGAACACATTTACACACACACAACCATACATCACACACCTGCTTCCACTGTCCCCTCATACGCCCACTTCTTCTTTCATCTACACACTCACTCACCTAAATGTAAACACACATACGCAATCAACACTATCTTCACACTTGAGCACCCAAACATTTACACTTACAAACAGACACACACAACACACTCTCACCCTCCTCACACCCACATAGCACTCATTCAATTCTCTCAATCACACATGCCATACTCCCCCATCTATTTTCTTGACAGCCCATATCACACACCCCTTCAAACACTCACTCAAACACAGCTTTACACACTCATTTGCTATCTCTCTCTTACTCTTTCTTCTCATCACATTCGCACACCACACATATACATTATGCACACTGCCATATATACAGTACACTCTTTGTTGATCAGGAAAAGGTGTTCGCTGCTACGCGGAGGTGCCATAAAGGATGCAGTCTGAGTCATCTTCCAAGTAGGCAAAGTGGGAGACAACAAGAATGGAGTAAGGGCTGAGAGTAAGGCTCTCCAGACAAGTCGTGAGGGCTGGCAGAGCCGCGCAGGCAGGGCGACGACGAACAGGGCCGGCGATCGACAGTCCGTGCAAGGGATGCAACGTCAAGGGTCTGGTGACAGAAGTCCAAATGTGTTTCTCTCACTAGAATTCCAGAGAAAATAGGTTTTTTAGAGAGAAAGTGAAAATGTCAAATGAGAGAGCCGTCCTTAAATAAGCTCCAAAGTCCACTATTTATAGGCAAAAATGTGAATGTGTCATAAGTTGACATGTGTCGTCCCATGGGAAAGGCACATCGCCAGGGAGGTCCAAAGTACTGATTCTTCGTTGGACTGTCGGTTCCCAAGTTTGTGCTGCTCTGCCCTTGCAACATCTCTCTGCTTGTCTGAGGAGACTGATCATGCCGCGGTAGCATGGTTAGAGTAGCCCGTTGCCCCAGCCACCAGTCTAAGCCCTTACTGAATCCCACGAGGTGCGTCAAGAGAGGCACAGAGAACCTAATAGCGGTGAGGGTTGCCCCTGTAGCCAACTACTAGACGGACTAGGCGCGATGCCCTCCGAGGATCTGCTACCTTCCCGGAGTGACCCGAGGGTCATTGCCCTAGTGGTGTCGACGATCAACAGCAACATGAGTGACATTGGTCGCCGCTCAGTGCTTAAAGTCCGTTGCGGGGAAGTCTTCGTGTCGGAGCCCCATGCGAGTATGATGTTGATGGCTTTAAGGTCGTGCCGGCGATGGCTTCAGTGTTGTGAGCCCGTCTCACTGCGAGGGCCGGAGCCCCCGGTGATTGTGCCAGCGATGGCTTCAGTGTTGTGAGCCCATCCCGCAGTTTGATTGAGCTGGCGATGGCGCTAAGCCCATCCCGCAGTTTGATTGAGCCGGCGATGGCGTTAAGCCCATCCTGCAGTTTGATTGAGCCGGCGATGGCTTTAAGGTTGTGAGCCCGTCCAACAGTTTGATTGAGCCAGCGATGGCGTTAAGCCCATCCCGCAGTTTGATTGAGTCGGCGATGGCTTTAAGGTTGTGAGCCCTCCCACAGTTTGATTGAGCCGGCGATGGCTTTAAGGTTGTGAGCCCATCCCGCAGTTTGATTGAGCCGACGATGGCGTTAAGCCCATCCCGCAGTTTGATTGAGCTGGTGATGGCCTTAAGCCCATCCCGCAGTTTGATTGAGTCGACGATGGCGTTAAGCCCATCCTACAGTTTGATTGAGCCAGCGATGGCTTTAAGTTTGTGAGCCCATCCCTTAGTTTGATTCAACCGGTGATGGCGTTAAGCCCATCCCGCAGTTTGATTCAGCCGGCGATGGCGTTTGTAATATCCCAAACTTCGGGAGTCGATTAAAATAACCATTTGAGCTCTGAAAAATAAACGAGCGCTAATTTTGAGTAATACTCGGGTATTAGAAGCTTGTGGAAGCTTAAAAGAATTTTGGGGCAAAAATGTAATTTTTGAAATTTTAGGGGTATTTTTGTAATTTTTGAAAATTAGAGGGGTTATTTTGCAAAATTTGAAAATTTGTTACAAGATGTTGACACCTCCTCCTTGGTTAATGACTCAGCTAACTAAAATTTTAATATTGGATTGGATAAGTCAAGAATTTGAAAAAAAGAAAAGAAAAAGAGAACAAGAACAAGAACAAGAACAAAAAGGGAAACCTTTCCCTTTCAGGAAAGAAGAAGAACAAAACAGAGAAGAAGCAGCAAACCCAGAACTCGCGGGAACAGTGGCTCGGGCAAGAAATCAAGCAGAAAAAAATCACAGAGAGAGAGAGAGAGATTAGGAATGATCTATTGAAAAATCTGATTTCTTTTAAAATTATGGTTTCTTTTTAAAAAAATCTGATTTCTTCTAAAAATCTCGAATGCTGACTTATGTCAGTATGATTATTGTTATGAGAACCCGAATTGATTTCGGGGACATGAGCTTATGCTAACGCTCATTGATATTGTTAATTTCTGTGTTGGCCTGGGTACCTATTTAGTGGGGAGGCGGTATAAGGCTGGTTGAATCCTGCATGAAACGCAGGCTAGTACCCAAGTGGACTAGTAATTATTTAGTACATCATGCATGAGTACACTATATGAGCTTGCCATAATGGCATTACAATCGCCCATGATCAACATTGATTTTTGATTTTCTTTAGCTAGAATGATTTGTACTTGGGTTGAAAGCCCTTGACAAACATTCATTGTACTTAGCTAGAAGGATTTGTACTTGGGTTGAAATCCCTTGACAAGCCTTTATCGTATTATCTGATTTGATTTCTGCTTAGGTTAAAATCTCTCGGGAAATCTTGCTGTATTTTCGAAATGAATTTTTGCTCGGATTGAAATCCCTTGAGCAAGGGAAATTTTCGTGGTACTTGAAAATGCGGACTTGAAAAGGATATGTTATTGATCGTTTTGGATCTGTTTTGATTGTTAATATTTATTTTGGTATCTATTTCTGATGAACTTTGCTCAGTTTGGGTAATTATTGAATTTTGATCGTTCGAAGTGTCTTGAAAATCATCGTCGGTTGGATTTTTTGGAGTCGTGTTATAATCTCTTTTGTAGTCCTTGTACGACCTTACTGAGCTCTCAAAAGCTCACCCTTCGTTTGGCTCCCTTCTGCAGGTGATGATAAGCTGTAGCAGGTTCGGGAATGGTTTAGAGTCTGAGTGAGATTCCGATGAGCCCATCACCACGGCATAGTAAGACCCCTGCGTGGGTCTGTACTGTTGATTCATCCTTTAGGGATTCAAGTTTGAAAAGAACCTAGGTTTTAATGGTTTGAGTTCAAGCAGGTTTTGTTGTAATCTTGTATTTTGGAGAATTCGAGTCAGTATCGGATTAGATGCTTTGAAGTATGAGGTTGTGTACAGGATTTGACAGGTCTGATGTGATCCGGTAGGTTAACGACCGGGAGTTTAGGTCGGCGGAGCTCTGAATTTTCGGGGGCATTACAGTTGGTATCAGAGCAGTTCGGTCTTGTGGTCTTAAAAGTATAGGCATATGAATCTGTAGGTATGGAACCATAGGGTGTAGGTAACATGATTCTGTGGAATGGTATTCTGGTTAACGAGAGTGGGGTAGGATGATGGTAGCGTTAAGAAGTTTGCCTTGACTAGTCATCGTGTTGTTCTTTATACCCGTGTTGGTATAACTCTAATAACTGTTTATTGTATCCATATGGTCAGAATTTGAAGCTCTGGTAGCGGTAATGATATGGAGGGCCTAGTGGTCCCCAATAGATGAAAATCCAAGAGGATTGTATAAGATGGACAGGAAAATGCCCGGTATTAGAAAGACCTGATCAGATGATGTTTTGATTGGAAAATGTACTGTATGGAGGTTTTATGATTGCAAAGGGCACCTCTACCTAATAGGGGAAATAGTCGAATCCAGAACCAATGATTGCGGTTCTGAATATTATGAACCCGATTTTGATCTGATGACATGCAGGATCTGGCTAACCAGTAACTAGGACTACGAATCTGGCCCAACCACAACCATAAACTCGAAATGAGAGTATCTTGGTGACCTTAATAGATGAAACGACTAGCTATAGTGTGTTGCTAAACCCTATAGGGACAGTGAATTGGATTAGCAAAATGGAGAAAATTTTGAGCAACTGTGAGTAAAGTGACGAAAGATTGAATTTGTTGGATATAAACTGAGAGACGAGGTCGATCAGGGGTGAAAGAGTATCGAAGGATCTGACTTATTAGAAAGTGATTTATGTCATTTGGGAACCTTTTAGAGAATTATTTTGAACCGGTATTTTGCGAGATTTCGTGAACAGATGTGAAGCAGATTAAGAGTCAATAGATAAAGTTGAGATGAGGTTTTGTTGCCCCGTTAAAATTGCGGTAAGGATGTTATTGACGAAGGCAGGTAGATGCCAGAAGTCTGAGTGGGGGCTTAGGCCTGGACTGAGAGATAGAATGCTCCCAGCTTGATTGACGAACGATATCAAATGTCTTTATTTGGCAGATGTTTTGGAACAGTCTAAGTCTGATAATGGAGGAAGATATAAGTAAACACAGGATGGATAGAAGAGAGATAAGTGAGAATTTCCTCCGACGGATTTGTATGAGCAAACAATCGTCAGCAAAAGTTTTTACAGTCGGCACAGTACGGTGCCCTAGGTTAAAGGTTGGGATAAAAATCAGAGATTCAGGCCCACTTCAGTTCGGTGGTATTGATATCTAGATAGAATTCTAAAATTTGATCAAGGCATGATATGAAATTTAAGGGAGCTCAGGATTGAAGGCGCTCAATCAGCTCAGAGTACTAGAGTTGAACCATAGCAGAGTTCTGAAGTTTGACCTACATAGAATATTGGCCAAGGTGGCGAGTTAGCTTTTTTGACCACCCATGTGGTAAATACAAAAGGAGTCAAGGTGATGAATATGCTATAAAGTGATCGGATGATGTGTTAAGCAAGGCAATGTGAGACATTAAGTTCGAAAATGTTTGCTTGTGAGAAATAACCTATTGACACCCATAACTAGTGTAAGAAAGAGCGGTATTCCTTAACAGGAAGAGGACCAGATCAGTAGGGGCTGAGACCCAGAATATCAATTAAAGTTTATGTTAGCCCTATGGTTGGATAACCTAGGCTTACATCTTGTTTTGATGATAACTACACATTGATTATGTTCTAATGTGTGCTTTGAGTGTATTCTTAGTAGGCATATACATGCACACTCATGAAGACACATTTGAGAAGTTGGATAGATGGATTAAAGCCAAAGAAGCTTAAAGTTATAGTGGACATGCTATAGAAGCTTCATCAAGTCCAATGTCGAAGAGCAACAAAGAATGCATCGGCTAAGTTACTATCGATTATAATTGATCTTTACTATTATGTAACTAGTCTTGGTTTGATGCTTGGATTGATGACTATGACCTAAAAAGACCTTAGGACACCTTGTGCATTGCATGTGAGTTCATAACCTTTCACACAAGTGTGGTTCTTGAAAATGAGTGAACTTTGGAGCTCACTCAGATTTTCTCAAAAACTATTTTGGTGCCAATCTTTTCATATCTTGATAAAACTTTTCATTAGCTTTCCAACGCAAAAAACGGCACCTCAATCCGATTTTTCTAGAGAAAGTTATGCCCAAAATAGGAAAGGGGGTTCCGTGAGGCAGCTGATAGGCAGTAGGGTAATACAGTCGACTGTATTTGAATCCAGTCGACTGCATTCCAATGCAGTCGACTGCATTGGTCAAAATTCAGTTCCAACGGCTATTTTCGAGGACAAAACTCCAACGGCTATTTTTGAGGGATTACAGTCGACTGCATTGGGAATACAGTCGACTGCAATGGCAGTTTTGCCCATATTTTGTCTCTAACGGCTATATTTCATTTGCTCTCTATATAAATGATTTGGGGCTTCATCATACACCATGGAAACCACATTCTAAGCCTCCATTCATTAGAGAAACATCAAGGCTCATAGATTAAACTTTTCTCTCTTCATCTTCATGATTTTACATCATTAAAGAGAGCATCTTTGTGAGCAATTCTTTGATTGAGAGTGAGCATTCTTCAAGTCATCAATTCTCTCATCTCTCTATTGTACTAGAGCTTCATTTGTACTCATTTCCTTTCAAGAGGGTTTCTTTGTACACATTTGATCTTTGTAAAAGGATTGTGATCAAGGCTTGGGTTTGTCAAGTCTTGGGTGAGCTTTGTGGATTCAAGGCTTGTGCTTGGTGTGGGGATATCACCAAGTGTTGTAAGGGTTTTGATCTTGACCCGGAAGAAGATTGTTGCTAGTGGATTCTAGTGCTCTTGCAAGGGACTTCCTTGAAGAGGTGGATGTAGGCTTGAGGGTATATCAAGCCGAACCATTTAAATCTCCTTGTCAAGTATCTCTAAACTCAATCTCTTTACATTATCGTTTTACATTTGTGTTGAGATTGGTTGTTTGCTTATTTGAGTTATTGAGATTAAGGTTTTTTGTTTGTTAATTTTTAAAGTAGTCTTAAAACCCTATTCACCCCCCTCTAGGGTTATTTTATTGGTTTCAGTTTATTTAATGTCTGTTCAGGATATAGTGACATCCGGTGACGTGGTGCCAGGTACACCACAGATTAACCTATTAGATGCGTGTCTACTATTTAAGTTTGGAACATCATATTTCCTTACATCTGTTACTTTGGCATAGAGATTGAGGATGAAGATATGTCCTATAAGAATTGATATTGTGATAAGTACTCCGTTGGGAGAGTCTTCGGCTGTTTTGTGGTTATCTGTGAATATACAGTCCATGTTTGGGATAAAAACAAAAAAAAAATCCTTCTCTGGACCTCATTCCATTTAATGTTCAGGATTTTGATATCATACTAGGTATGAATTGGTGATTTGCTAATCACGCATCTGTATATTGTCAGGGGAAACCCTAGTCACATCTGAAAAGTTTATAGGGTCTGAGCAGTAGTTAAGTTGGTGATTTGATGTATGAGTAAGAGTACTGTTTTGGAAAGATGCCTGGTGTTAAGACCAAAAATTTTGGTTTAAGGGGACAAGAAGGGATTTAAAATTTTACTCTGTCATCTGATTCATTCTTTTGCATATTGAATCAGGGACGACCTAATTGAATGTCAGCTTACGCTGAGACGTCAGAGAAGATGTCATTCATGCTGGTTCGTCTTATTCCCTTCCGAGATATTTATCTGTCCTTTTGAATCTATTTGGACTTGATGAGGTAGTATCTGACCCACTGGCCATGGAAAGTTACGAATCTTATTAAGGACCAATAACTCCTTCTGATTCTGATTGCTCTGCGTCGTTAGGTTGACTTTGCTTTTGTCAGACCGATATCATTGTTTCTGTGTCCGTCGTTTCTTCTGGAATGTCACAGAATTCTGTTGTGAACCTCGAAAGCCAATATGCATGATTTTGTTAAAGATTTTTGTATTTTGATTGCCTGATTGCAATTATTACTATCAATATTTGCGTAGTTTCCCTTACCTGGATATGAGGTTAAGTAGATTCCTAAACCTCAGATAATCTATGAGCGAGAATAGACTCTGGGAATGCTGATTAGGTTTGGATAAGTTATTCGATGATTTGGTATAAGATGGAAATTTGTCTAAACCTGAGATAACAAACTGCTGGTTATTTGCTTTTGGAACCGGAAGATTTAATAGTTTAATTGAAACAAATGATTGAAGGATAAGGTTATGAGATTTTCATAAATAATATAACTGTGAATCAGAAGTGATGTGATAATTTAGAGCTTTAAACTTGAGTCGAAGTGCAAGACAAGTGAATGCAAAATCATGTTTCGCATTGTGTTAAGAGGACACATTTCTCTATAATGACTTCGGTAACGGTTTGGACCCATTTGAGATAAGGCACTAGAGTGTGCAACGAACTCATAGTACCTATAGTTTCTGTCATTCTATGACGTGTACGCAGAATCGTAAGTGTGTAATACATAGCTATGTTGAGATAACATGTCTTTTGATGATGAACTTGGCAGTAATTTGGACTCGTTGTTTTGAGGTATTAGAGTGTGCAGTGAAAGCCTAGTGGCTACAGTTTTGTTGTCTGTTGTGAGGCAAAAGTGCTCATGTGAATTGATTACCCTACCCAAGTTAGCCTTGGTAAACCGCAGGTCATGTCTGACCATCATTATATGCCTTAATCATAAAGTTGAGCTTATAATCATAAGTGAATTGTACAAATGATGGGATCTCTGGTGTAGTAGTAACATAAGAGAGGGGAAATCTGTCGTATTAGAGCTTGACTTGATCTATTTGATATGCGCGAAATTCGGAGCGGTGTAGGTTCTACTCAGTGAGTTATGTATCCGTTAAATCATCGTCCGTGAAATTCGAGAATAGTTAGAGTGAAATGATTACCCGATAGGGTTTCAGTTCGGTGTTATGATTTGGATTTAAACAGTTGCATCTGGGTATTCATGGGACAAGAATCATGGTGCGAAAGTCAAAAGTAGCTTAGCTACTATGAGATAGTTATCAAAGTTCTGCAACGGAAGTGAAATACATAAACGTTATAAGTGATGGGATATCCGATAGCAAATTTCGAGGACAAGATTTTTATAAGGGGGAAGGATGTAATATCCCGAACTTCGGGAGCCGATTAAAATAACCATTCGGGCTCCGAAAAATAAATAGGCGCTAATTTTGAGTAATACTCTGGTATTAGAAACTTGTGGAAGCTTAAAAGAATTTTGGGGCAAAAATGTAATTTTTGAAATTTTGGGAATATTTTTGTAAATTTTGAAAATTAGAGGGGCTATTTTGCAAATTTTGAAAATTTGTTACAAGATGTTGACACCTCCTCCATAGTTAATGACTCAGCTAACTAAAATTTTAATATTGGATTGGATAAGTGAAGTATTTGAAAAAAAAGAAAAGAAAAAGAGAACAAGAACAAGAACAAGAACAAAAAGGGAAACCTTTCCCTTTTAGGAAAGAAGAAGAACAAAACAGAGAAGAAGCAGCAAAACCAGAACTCGCGGGAACAGTGGCTCGGGCAAGAAATCAAGCAGAAAAAAATCACAGAGAGAGAGAGAGATTAGGAATGATCTCTTGAAGGGTAATATTTTACCCCTTCTCATGTGTTAATTCACTGTGTGCCGTGGGTGTTTAGTGTGTGTTCTTGATTGTGTGTGCTTCGGGTGTGTGAGTTGTGTATATATATGTATGAATTCAGTACATATATGGGTGTTGGATGATTTAATTGTGTGGCTAGGGAGGGATATGGTGTATCCAACTGCGTATGGGATGAAAATTGGATGAGGTTGGTGCACGTTTTCGTATGTGCAGTGTGAGGGTTTTGAGTGTGCTTCAATGTGTGTGTTCATACGTGTTTCGGGTGAGTTTGTGTGTGTGATTACATGTGTAATAGCATGTATATGTCGCGTATTAGTGGGTTAAGATGTGGTTTTCATTTATAGGAATGAGAAATGGGGTGTAACCGTGGGTGAAGAGATGGTTTTGTCATAGCTGCATATATCCAGGCATGAGGTTGAAGATGGAGTGTGCGTGTGATTTAGGTGTTTTAGTGTGTGTGTGTGTGTGTGTGTGTGAATTTGAATAGTAAGTGTAATTGTCACTAAAGATGGACATTAAATTAAACAGGTTTTCAATGAATTTTAATAAATAGCTAGAGCTAAAATTAGACAAAATTCAAAACAGTAACCCATAATAATTTTACGAGATCTACGCTCTGAAAAATTTTGGGAATTTTTGGAGTCCGCGAAGAGCGCTAAATTGGAACTCCAATTAAATAAATTTATCGAATTATTTAGCATATCAAACCAAGATATTTTGATCTGAAACTTTTATGCATACCTTATTTTACAGATATGATTCATTATCTAAAATTTCGGTCCATTTCGAGGCCGATAGGTATTTTTCGCAAAACTGGCCTTTTAGCGCTCGGTCCGGACACCGGTTCGGAATTTTCGGGCAAAAATTTTCTAAAATACTTTTTAAGCCAGAAATAACATCAGGATGCTTAAAATAGCGATTTAAGATATTTTGAGATTTTTCAGTGCCGGAAAACACCCAGGGGTGTTTTGGTAATTTACCACCCCGAAGGGGTATTTTGGTAATTTTACCTATAAGAGGTATTTTGAAGAAATTTACATACATTAAGATTATTTAGTGACTTTGCTTTTGGAAAAGTCATTTTGATGATTAAAGTGTAACGGGGGTGTTTTGGTAATTTGCCACCCCAAAGGGGTATTTTGGTAATTTGACCTAAGAAAGGTATTTTTGCATAAATTTACATATGTGAAGTTTATTTCAGTGATTCTACTTACGGGAAGGCCGTTTGGATAATTTAAGTCCGAGAGGGGCATTTCGGTAATTTTACACCACAGGGGCATTTCAGTAATTTTACATACCCGGTGAGGGGAGGTTCATTTTGGGAGCATGTGTGAGTTCGTATTAAGTTATACTTTTGTTCTGTAGGCTGTATTCTAATGGTTCGATTATTCCGTTTAGGTTAAAGCTAAAGACTTCCGGTTAGGATAATTTAGCTGCGGATCCAGGTAAGGGATTCTATCTGAACCTTGGGTAAGGACTTTTGTCCGAACCCTTATTTGATTACTCGTACTCGTAAGTACTCCTTTGATATATTTACGGCTAATGCCGAACTCTGAGTTATGTATTGATATCAGCATGTTCTTGCCCAGAAAATCCTAATGTTGAACCTGAATCGGTTATTTGGAAATCTTGTGATGCTCGCATGTTATTGCGGGCTGAGCAAATTTGATAATTGTCTGTATCCATTCCCGAATTGTTGTGATTATATTCGATAATTATTCGCAGTCGTTTTGTTGTTTATCTGTATTTTTCTTCTGAAATTCTGATTCTGAATTGTTATCTAAATCTGATATCTGTTCAATCGTTTTTGTTGTTTATCTGTGATTTTTCTTTTGAAATTATGATTTCTTCTGAAAATCTGATTTCTTCTAAAAATCTCGAATGCTGACTTATGTCAGTATGATTATTGTTATGAGAACCCGAATTGATTTCGGGGATATGAGCTTATGTTAACGCTCATTGATATTGTTAATTTCTGTGTTGACCTGGGTACCTGTTTAGTGGGGAGGCGGTATAAGGCTGGTTGAATCCTGCATGAAACGCAGGCTAGTACCCAAGTGGACTAGTAATTATTTAGTACATCATGCATGTGTACACTATATGAGCTTGCCATAATGGCATTGCAATCGCCCAGGATCAACATTGATTTTTGATTTTTTTTAGCTAGAATGATTTGTACTTGGGTTGAAAGCCCTTGACAAACATTCATTGTACTTAGCTAGAAGGATTTGTACTTGGGTTGAAATCCCTTGACAAGCCTTTATCGTATTATCTGATTTGATTTCTGCTTGGTTAAAATCTCTCAGGAAATCTTGCTGTATTTTCGAAATGAATTTTGCTCGGATTGAAATCCCTTGAGCAAGGGAAATTTTCGTGGTACTTGGAAATGCGACTTGAAAAGGATATTTTATTGATCGTTTTGGATCTGTTCTGATTGTTAATATTTATTTTGGTATCTATTTCTGATGAACTTTGCTCAGTTGGGTAATTATTGAATTTTGATCGTTCGAAGTGTCTTGAAAATCATCGTCGGTTGGATTTTTTGGAGTCGTGTTATAATCTCTTTTGTAGTCCTTGTACGACCTTACTGAGCTCTCAAAAGCTCACCCTTCGTTTGGCTCCCTTCTGCAGGTGATGATAAGCAGTAGCAGGTTCGGGAATGGTTTAGAGTCTGAGTGAGATTTTGATGAGCCCATCACCACTGTATAGTAAGACCCCTGCGTGGGTCTGTACTGTTGATTCATCCTTTAGGGATTTAAGTTTGAAAAGAACCTAGGTTTTAATGGTTTGAGTTCAAGCAGGTTTGTTGTAATCTTGTATTTTGGAGAATTCGAGTCGGTATCGGATTAGATGCTTTGAAGTATGAGGTTGTGTATAGGGTTTGACAGGTCTGATGTGATCGGGTAGGTTAACGACCCGGGAGTTCGGGACGGTGGAGCTCTAGATTTTCGGGGGCGTTACAGCGTTAAGCCCATCCCGCAGTTTGATTGAGCCGGTGACAGCTTTAAGGTTGTGAGCCCATCCGGTAGTTTGATTGAGCCTACGATGGCATTAAGCCCATCCCGCAGTTTGATTGAGCTGGCGATGGCTTTAAGGCTATGAGCCCATCCCGCAGTTTGATTGAGCCGGTGATGGCTTTAAGGTTGTGAGCCCATCCCGCAGTTTGATTGAGCCGGCGATGGCGTTAAGCCCATCCCGTAGTTTGATTGAGCCGGCGATGGCGTTAAGCCCATCCTGTAGTTTGATTGAGCCGGCGATGGCTTTGAGGTTGTGAGCCCATCCCGCAATTTGATTGAGCTGGCTATAGCATTAAGCCCATCCCGCAGTTTGATTGAGCCGGCGATGGCGTTAAGCCCATCCCGCAGTTTGATTGAGCCAGCGATGGCGTTAAGCCCATCCCACAGTTTGATTAAACCGGCGATTGCTTTAAGGTTGTGAGCCCATCCCAGAGTTTGATTGTGCCGGCGATGGTGTTAAGCCCATCCCGCAGTGAAGGGTCCTTGTGCCGGAGCACTAAGAGCGGAGCCCCTGGAATGCTGCACACTCTGGAGAATGGGTCAAAGCATGTTCCACGTCCATGGCGGGGGCGCATGGTGTGGTGAATAAGTGTGATGCTTGGAGGCCTGTAACATGATTGTGGCGCTTGGGCGCGGTGCCTACATCATGAGGCATTGATTGTGGCACATGGGCGCGGCGACGACCATCGCAGAGACAATACTTGGTGCCTGGGGCATGTACCGCGGAGATGGCGCGCGAGCGACGAGAGTCACAGAGTTGGAGTGCGGGTGACGGGAGTCACAGATCTGGAGCGCGGGCGACGGGAGTCGTGGAGCTGTCGGGCAGACGGGGCGATGAAGGTCACAGAGATGGCGCGCGAGCGACGAGGACTATCGAATGGTCATCGCGGTGACGGAGCACGGCGGCTAGTGACGGTCGTTGTGACTACGGCACGCGATCGTGAGCGACGGTCGTCGATCGTCAAAGTAGGTGGCCGACCCTCCTTAAGGGGGAAGGCACACCAAGGTTGCTTCTCAAAGGGAAAAAACACGTGACTTGATTATGTGACGCTTTGACCGGCATGTGAGCGTTGAATAACCGACCGTTGACTGGGTGATGTGTCGCGCAAAGTGGGTCCCTTAACGGGCCCTAGGGTGCGACCAGAATAGGGTGTGAACACTCTTTAAACCCATTTCATCCACACGGGTTGACACACACATCACTCCGATATATTCACAATACCCGGTTACTATTTCATGCATACACACTATACAGGAACCCACACTTTACCCATCAAAGGCAGTAGCTCCTCTTCAATCTTGCTATCCAATACGACAGCTACTTCTCCCTCTTTTTCTTTCTTCCCACAACCTGTCACCCATGCGCCCTTCCAAACCCATCTACACTCACACATATTAACAGTACACAAACACCACTATACACACTTATATGCACACACATGAGCACACATATTCACGACACGCACACATGCAGTTTATATATGCGCACACACCACTCACTAAACACTAAAAATCACCTACACATTATAGACCATTGCATCACTTCCACTCACTGCTTCACCACCCTCATTACTGCCAAAACACACCCAAATATACATACATACCATCTGCAATGCCCACTGCCTCACGTACGGCAGTGGGACTACTTCTTCCTTTTTCTCTTTTCAAACTTCCCACTCACACCATTTCACTCCAACGCAGCACCTTTCTGCTGCTTCTCTCTTCTCTTTATTTTCTTTGACACACATACTTATATATACTCCATTAGATCCACACCACACCATTTCTCACACCCACTTGAGGACACACCAACACACACAGTTTACTCACACACATCAACCAACAAATTCACAACCCAGTTGCACCCTCACATCCCACGTCAAATGAAACAATGAAAACTGTAAATCCCCATTCGCAAATGCACAGTTCATCCTAACCCAAAACACAGCCCCCACGCGCACTAAAGCACACTGTTTGCACGGCCGAAAATCAGCCCCTCCATTCACATATATATACACATAAAATATTATGTTCATAACTACTATTGTGGCAACTCGAAACTCACCCGAAATCAAACCCTTTTTCGGCCTTTGTATACTAGACAATACCCAATTATGTATCTACCGAAATACACATAAATATACATATGAAGCGTAAATTTTCAAACCAAGCTTACCGAAAAAGCTTCGCCGGAAAAATCCCGTCAATCTCTGCCTTGTCACGATCTCCTTCTCTCTAACTCTTTCTCTCAAATATGGGTTTTGTGGCTGGAAGGGTGCCTTTGAGGACTGCCCAGTCTTGTTACATATATATAGGTTAAAAGAAAACCCTAGTTAGAAAAATGAAAACCCTACTCATAAAAATGTCGCTAAATCTTTTTACCCAACTTATTATTGCGAAATGATCTAATAATAAACCGTTATGATAAATTAAGTATTACGAAAATTATCAACGGTCTATTTCGCGATCTCGTTTAACAAAACGTCGCTATTAAGTTCACCGCTATTACAGGAAAATTTTATTGTCACTAAACGTATATCGAATGCTAAGGTAGATAGTTCGCCGCTAAAAACACATGTCGACGTTTAGTATATATAAAATATATCATTGCTAAAGTCACTAATAAATACAGCGATACTAAAAGAAAATTTTAATTGTCATTAAAGGTCGTCGATAAAAATTCGGTCACGCTAATCATCACTAAGTATTTCAATCAATATTATTTATAACTGTCAATATTAAATTATTAATTATTGTTTTTAAAATAAATTTATTGTTAAATGTCAAACTATAACGGTCAGCTTCCTCTAAACTACAGCATTTTGTTTTTCTTTTTTTTTTTCAACCTTAAAATCAACATAACATTTTGGGGTATTACATTTCAAGTGTTTCTTAGAGCCAAGGGAGATATGATATGGCAAGGGGAGTAAGGTCTGGGGTGGTGGCAACTGGTGGCGGTTGGGATGTCGTCGATGAAGATGAGATCTGGTGTGTTGGTACACGATCGCGTATTACCGACAAATATGAGACCTGGTATGGTGGATGGTGGTTAGCAGAGGGATTCAAGAGGCGCGGTGGTGATGGTGTTTTGGATGGTATTGGCTTGTGGCAATTGGGTGTTGGTGGCCACAGTTTGCTGGTGGCGTGATGTTAAAATGAAGAAGAAAGGGAGAAAGTATGTCATATTTTGTTTAGAAGCTTTTTAGTTAATGCAGTGTTGAAGTTATGCCCAGAAGTTCACATAATTAAAGACTAACATCTTTTATTTGCGCAATTGTTTTAAAGCATTTTAAATTAAAACAGTAGTTAGAGACAAGGTTCGATTAGGAAATACTTAATAGGTAAATAGTGTATTGAGCAAAAAATTGTTACAATGATCAATGCGGGCAAAAGATAGGGTTAATTTATATTTCATCCAATGTTTAATTATTCATAAGAATGAAAAAAATATCATATCCATTTCTTTCTAGTGGAATTGAGTCAAGTAGAGGTGGCAGTAGGGCAACGGATTCGGCACTGCACTGTAATTAAAATGGTGGTAGTTGAATTTAAATCTTGAAGGGTTTCATTGTGGTTGGAGGAGGAGGAGGCAGAGAAAGATGGTTAAGAGATCAGAGCATCTTCAGGTGGTTGTGGTGGCGGCGGTGGAGAAAGGAAGACAACGACTTAATGAACGAAACAAAAATAAGAGAATGATGAAAGGTGAAATTAAGTTGTTGTGTTTCCATATGAAAATGTTTTTGCTTTTGATATTTGTTTAAATAATGTATAATAAGCGAAGTAAGAAATGCATTGAAAACTTCTTTGCATGACACATCATCGCTTCTTTATATAATACGTGATCAGATCCTTATTTTAAGATTAATTAACTTTTATATTAGTAAGTCTTACTTAATTTAAGAAGTAATTCTAATCATTTTAAAATTCTACCTGATCAATATACTAATCTATTAAGACTTCTTTTGGCAATTATGTTCTAAAATTTAAAAACTAATTTTAACCATTCTAAAACTCAACCTTATCATTATACAAACTTATTCGAACTTAATTTTCACTATTGTATCTACAAAACTACTCTCTATATGAATATAAAAACTCATATATATATATAATACTTTTGATTTAAAAGAAAAAAATAATTTAAAAAATAATTCTAATCAATCTAAAAATCAACATATTAATATATTAAGTCATCATTTTAACAATTATGTCCTTAAAAGCTTTTTCCAATATGAAAATAAAAATTCATAGATCCAAAAAATAACTTATGAGATTTAGAATAAAAACGTGATCTAATAATTAATTTAAAATTTGATGGGATCCTCATTTTTATGTCTAATTAATTTTGCATGAGTAATGAGGGTTTTTTGTAAGCCCTACCTAATTCAAAAACTAGTTTCAATTATCTAAAACTCAAACTAATCATTATACTAAGTTAGTATTAGGACTTAATATTGACTATTGTATTTTCAAAACTACAAAACTACTTTATAATATGAATATAAAAACTTATATATATATATATATATATATTATACTTTTGATTTAGAAGAAAAAAGTAATGTCACTACTAAGATTAAACAACTTATGAGACTTAGAAAAAAATGATCTAACGATTGATTTGAATTTTGATAGGTAATTTATTTTAAATTTGAATAATTTAGTAAGAATAATGAGGGTTACATAATTTAAATATTAATTCTAAACATTTATTACTCAATCTAATCAAACACTAACTTATTATGATTGAATTTTGATTATTATATTGTTAAAACCACTCTTTAATGTGATTATAAAAATTCATATATCAAAAAAATGAACATAACATATTAGATTTAGAAAAAAAAAAATGACGTTTCTAATTGAGTTAAATATACTATACATATATATATAGTCATTGTTAAAAATGAATAACAGGATATATAGATTTATTAAACGAATTATAAGTCAGGATTTTTAAATAAGACGTCACGACCAGCAAACTAGTTATATCTCATATATAAGGATTTAGAAAACAAATCAAACTCTTTACTACAATTTATTATTGAAAAACCCGCAGCACAATTGTCACGATATTTGTAAGCCTTATAAATCTAGAAAATCAATTGTACAACGTTTAAACTCTATATTATATAGAATATCTTTACATATTAGACTTTAGTTTTGACTATTAAAACCTTGATTAGATTGTCATGCAATTCTTGCATCATATTTGCATCCACATATATGTTTACTTTAATTTAGTTCTTTTGAACTGTAAGGTGAAAGAATAATAAGTTGATTATATTACTATAATATCTCAAACTTCGGAGCCGGTTAAGATAACCATTTGTGCTCCGAAAAATAAACGAACGTTAAATTTGAGTAATGTTTGGGTATTAATAGAGAATGCAAGCTTAAAAGAATTTTGAGGCGTTACAGTTGGTATCAGAGCGGTTCGGTCTTTGTGGTATTTAGAGCTTAAGTATATAATTTTGTAAGGCACGGAATCACAGAATATAGGTAACACGTTTCTGTAGAATCGTATTCCGATTATTGAGAGTGGGGAAGGATGATGGTAATCTTAAGAAGTCTGTCTTTGATTGGTTATTGTGTTAGTTTTTAGACCGTGTTGGTATAACCCTGATAACTGTTTATTGTATCCGTATGGTCTGCACTCAGAGCACTGGCAGTAAAGATGATACAAAGGGCTTAGTGGTCCCCGATAGATAAGGTCCCAACAAGTTGTATAAGATGGAGCAGGAATTTTCCCAGTATTGGAAAGATTTGACCAGGCGATCTTTAGATTGAAAATGTATTGTATGGCGGTTTTATGATTATATAGGAGCATTTCTATCTAATAGGAGGAAAGCAAAGTAGTGATCGGAAGTTTATAAGGTATGAGTAGTTTTGGTCATTCGGTTTATGAGTAAGAATAGTATTTTGAAAAATGACTGGTATTAAGACTAGAAATTTGGTTTAATGGTACAAGAAGGAATCTGAAATTTTACGCTGCCATCTCATTCATTCTTATGTATATTGAATTCAAGGACGACTTAATTGAATGTCAGCTTATGTTGAGACGTCAGAGAAGATGTCATTCATGCCGAGTTGTCTTATTCATTTTCAAGATATTTATGTGTTCCTTTCGAATCTATTTGGACTTGATGGAGTAATATCTAACCCACTGGCCATGGAAAAGTTACGAATTCCATTAAGGATCAATAACTCTTCATGATTCTGATTGCTCCAAGTCGTTGGGTTGACTTGTTGAAATTGTCATTTTAATAAAAGCACTATTTCATCATTTCTGTCTTCGTTGGGCCTGAATTTGTTTTACATGTGACTAGAGTCAAGATTTTTCCCTTTCTAGAACCTTTTAGCTAGGACATCTAGAGTGAGACAGTGAAGTGTGCAAATGAATACAATTCTTCTAAATATCTATTCACAAGTCCACTATTTATAAGACTTGGAAAAGCCACTCGTCAAGCAACATATGGTGCTCCCTAGGAGTGATACCTCACGGGGAGCAGGGGGCACAAATATCGATGCTCCAAGAACTATAGGACTGTATAGTCACTAAGCCTCCATGCATAGCTTGGCTATTTTTTTTAGGAAAATTGACGCATAAAACACCAGTGTGGCTAGAGAACGCCCTTAATCTAGACTAAGTCTTATAGGGGGTGTCGAGAGAATTAGGGAACCTAAAAATGGTCGAGAAGGCCCGACCCCTAAATTCAGGGGGGCTTAGCGCGATGCCCTTTAAAAACCTGCTCCCGTCTTGATGTGACCCGAGGGTCATGAACTGTAAGGGCCAATAAAAGAGCTCCTAGATTAAGAGCATCTAGACTAGTCATACAGACACCCTGGCGGTGATAATGTCCTGTAGAGTTTTCTATCCTGTGGTGAATCCTTCTGTCAAAACACTCAGAGCATGCCATGCAAGTTAGTTTCCCGAAGAACTCACTACCTATGGGCTGAGGAAGTGTCCTAAAGGAGTCGCTTACCGATGTGCCGAGGTAATGTCCAAGAGGAGATGCCAACTTGGCAAAAGAGGAGTCTTCATTATAAGCCTAGCAAAAAAGAAATTTCATTGTTCTTTATGCCAATCTCCTAACATTTTGGACGCACAAATTCCGTAATCATGTGTCTCAAGATTCTCCATGACTTCGAATTTGTCTAGGTCACTTGACATCTAAAAATGTATATATCATAACGTAATTTTTGGGCTAAGTAAGGTGTTGTGTAGAGCTTTTGATTTTCTAGGAGTGCATGTTAACAAAAGCTACATCAAAAATAGTTAGGCTATTGTATCTTAAAGTTAGCGTACTACCTATTGAATCTGAAGCATTCCGTAAGATTAGGAGCTATCTTAAACAGAGCAATCTAGTCCATGCCTCAACCCAATGTGAGCATAACTTGTTTCTGAGATTTTTCTGAGGAAGTTATGCCCTTAACGGAACCTCATCTGATAAGAACAATGTCGTGTTGTTAAAGAGCATCAATGTAAATGTGTGTCTCGTGCTACAACAAAAGAAGGCAAGTGTTCTGTCGTTGTTCTTTGTTTTAACTTTTATGTGAGCTTACTAAAATTTTGTAGTCAATTGGATATTTTCCAACTCCGACATGTGTACCAAAAGGGTCGGTTAATTATAATAAGGATCATTGTTAACAGAAGCATCGGTCATTGAACCAGTGAAGGCATCGGCTCACTCACAATTCACAGGTTCAACTAGTGGTTTAAATAAACATATTTAAGTTAATTATAATTGTAAAAGAAAAAATATATATTACTTGATTAATGCATGATAATGTACACGTTTTCAAGTTTAATGCTAACTACTATGGCAAAATTCCATGAATGTTTAAATCCAATACTTTCAGATAATATTTAGGATGAAGAAAATTAACGTCAAATAAAGACAGTACATTATTAAGGTCCGTTATTAGTTAATAAAGATGTATGGTTGTCACTAGAGCGGTACTTAAGTACTCCAACCTGTAAGTTCCAGGTTCAATCTCCAGCGCAAACAATTGCGTTAACGAAGCATTTTTCTTTTTTTTTTCTTTCTAAGCAAAGTACACTTGTCGATGCCCATTAATCCGGTTCAACAGGCTGGTTTAAGCCCAAAAAAAGTTATGTTGGGCCCGTCCGGTTTAAATGACGTCACCCGGTCCAATTGTAAATCTGGTTCAGATCAAGAATTAGACCGGTCAAAAGACTCTATTACTAGGTTTGTAAAGGGATTTATCGGCTCCAAAAGCCTACTTAGCTATTTCTGCCATTCATTGGGTCCAAACCTAAAGCCAACTTAGCTATATCTGCACCCAGCATCTCCTAGCTCTAATGTGCCCAAAATCCATCACAGAAGCAATTGCCTTATTGGCTTCAGTAAATGGCCTAGAATTGGTTGGGGGCGGGGTCAGTGGCGGACCTACATGGTGGCAAGGGGGGGCTGAAGCCCCCCCTAACTTTTGAAAAAATATATTTTCTTGGGGAATCGCACCCAGACCCCTTTCCCAAAATCTCGTTTCTCGAGACGCAGTTTCTGATATCCCGTTTCCCGAGACCCATACTCTCTCTCTCTCTCTCTCTCTCTCTCTCTCTCTCTCTTACCGTTGTGATTCCGCGAGGACCGTGAGTGACCGCCGTGAACTCTGACGAGGCTACTCCAAACAAATCTGTCCCTGCCGGCGACCGCGACTGAAGTTGCTCAGGTAGCGATTACCACGACGACAGCCGATGAGGCTTCGCTCCTCGAGACTTCTACTGCTACTCAAGCTGCGGCTACTTCGAATCCGACCAGATTTGGCCCCTCACGGCCTCACCCCTGTCGGCGACCGCGACTGAAGCCGCTCAGGCGACGTCGACGACGCTCCCTGCTGGCTACTTGACGCCTCAACCTGCTGCTGCTTCAACTCTTTGACTGCTTGTGGACTTGTACATCGCCACCACATCTAAGTAAAGAGCCTGCACCGGACTTGTGGTACAATGACAAGTGTATTTGGTATATAACTTTTAGGTACACTGTGTTGTAAAATTATTGTTATCACAATCATAATTATGCTAATTGATTATTGCTGATTTACTATTTTTAATATTATTTTAATAAAAAAATTTGCACTCCCTGAAAAAAAATTCTGGTTCCAGCCCTGGGTGGGGTGGGACTTGGGAGAAATGAGCATGAAGCTCAAGCAAGGCTTTGGTCAGAGTTGCCCATACCCATGATGGGGGCATTTGGTCCCCAAGCAAGCACTCAGTTGCCCTTAATATATAACCCAGAGGATACCTTGGACATGTCTTTCAGATTTTCCATCCTTAAAAGGCATGGGCCCATCCTGTTTTACAGAAGAAAGTTCGAACAAATGGATATCAACTTATCCCAAAACGTAAAGATGACTTGGAAGAGGTTATTCATAGTAAATTTAGAATGGTACAGGTCGAGTTAGTACCGTTTAACTAGTTAAGGCTGACGTAGGAGACCCCCCCCCCCCCGGGGGGGGGGAATAGTTCTGGATAGTGGCGGAGTCAGGATTATTAAGCAAGGTGAGTACAAAATATATAAGAAAAAAATTGTCACAAAAAAAAATTAAGCATTAAACTTTAACCATGAAATTCTACAATTGCCACCACGAGCAGCAATTGCCACTTTATCAATATGAAATTTAAAATCCCAAGAAAAAATCTCAATCTCAAATAAACAATTCCACCATTCCCAATTCACAATGGACGGAAGCAATCGCCACAAATTGCAAGTACAAAACTCAATTTAAATTATAAATCCCAGTAGGCAATATTTGTGAAATTCCCAAATATCAAAGTCAAAATTGAAATAAAGATCTAATCTAGTATTGAAAAATGAGAAAAGGTTCAATTGTTCAATGAATAATAAAAAAATTAATCAAAATGGACCTTACCTTTCATTGACGTCAAAATGGTCGTAGACCGGAGATTGTCATTATGCCGTGAGCGACTGAGGGGTGACTTCAGTGAGCCGTGGGCCGGGAGGACAGAGTCATGTCTCAAAATCTCAACTGATTGGCTCGAACTGTCGACGCCGTGGCAGCGTGTGTCAGGCGTGGTCTTCAAAGCTGGTGAAGGGACTGAGCGCCAGTTCTCCGTTTGTAGCTTCAAAGTTCGAGAGAGAGAGAGAGAGAGAGAGAGATTTACCCGTTCGTGGCATCGAGAAATGAAAATAACAAATCTCTTCATTTTTATATGTTGACTTTATATATTTAGTGTTTGGCGTTTGGTCTTCGCACAATTGTTTGTAAATTTAGCTTATAAAATAACTAAAAAGATAGTTTTTATATCATCTTTAACCATTTTTAAATTTATAGGTGGACACTTTTATTGTTGGATGTCATATACTATCTAAAACAAAAAATTCATGGAGGAGCAGGTGGCACAAGCTCATCGGTGCCTCCCGTCAGCTTCGTTACTGGTTCCGGACTGCCAAGTCTTTTCTATTATATGCGATTTTCAATTTCTCACCATCAATATTACCATGAGAAAGTCGTACTAATCTTATGGGTGCGGCTGGAATTGAGATACTCCAGAGTATTGGGGAAATTTGCCATCTCGTTTAGGTGATCGCAAAGGATTGAAATGCTTATTGCTATTTTTACATTTATAATTTGATGTATCCAAATGAAAAATGTTCTTTTTTTTCTCGTAAAAAACTAGGACAAAAAAAGTGTGCACGTGCGCGCGTGCATGCCCCATACCAAAACCCCCCCCCCCCCCCCCCCCCAAACACAAACACACACACACACCCAACACCAATCTTATCATCTTTTTCTCTTCTTTGTTTTGGACAAAGGACCACTAATACAGTTTTTATCATGGTGAGGACCACAAATCTATGTGAATGATGTGTTACATGGTCCAGTTAACTGGCGGCACTATATACGGCTGGCTGTAAAGATACATTGAGTTTGTGGCCCAAACAAACATGCCATATCTTAAGAAGCAGCATTAGCATCATTAAAACAAGACAATAACCCCAATATAATATAATTGTACGAAAGAGATTAGCCAATGATTATTTGGTTAAGAATCCATAATTCCCTTGACCTTAACATGGCATTAGTGTTCATCATGCATGCCAGGGAGAGGCCAACCATCATCAATAACCAATGTATATGTCATTCAGTTGAAAACGCAGATGTCAAGAGTTACTTTACACTTCACAAATTGCTAAGCGAACGTTAGGGAAGGACACACGACGTCATGTTCACAAATTGATGCTAAGCAAAAACTTGGTTCCAGATAGCCACTTTATAAACATATTTATCAAAATTTAACAATCGTAAATTTGTAACCGCCATTTAGACCCGACAAGTGGGAACGTGTAGACCAGCCTAGTCTAGTGAAATTCGCGGTTGAACCAAAATATTTGATGTCCATTCACTTTTTTAATTTTCTCCCATTTTCCATATGACTTTTCGATATAGTGGCTGAACAAGCTACAAGAAAATCACGAGCATATTTCAACTGCGTAAGCGCACGAGAACTTACAAAATTCCTTGTTACAAAAGAAGTAAGTTTAACTCCAAGAACCAACAAAAAGGTTGATAATTTTACGAGTTCGTAATGTACTCATTACCAGAAGAACATCAACAATCGAATCAAACCCAAATTATGATTTTACAGATAAGCTGGAAACTACATCAAAGTTGTTAGATTATATATATTAATATGGGAATTATCTTTTCCTTATTGTGCTATGTCTGTTGGAATATTTTAATAAAATAAAATGTACATTATAGCCTTGTTATTGAATTTATGACTATATGTATTTACTTACATGTAAATTATGAAATGAGTAACAAATACAATAATGAGTATTATTAACTCAAATGTGTTTATGGTGTATATAATATACTTTATTATTTGGCATTATTAGAAATGGTTATGATTATTTCATGAAGCTACAGAAGATTTTAAGCTTACTTAGGTTGCTAATAAATGGATTATGGTTGGTCATCTATATAAGGTCATGTGGTGTGGCATAGAAAGAACTTGAAGCTATCATGCTTCCAAACTTAGTATTTTTCTATTCTACTATCAGAATGTATTTTCCTATATATCTATAATATATTTTTTTGCTTGGGCAACGTGATCGTGGATTGGTTCAACCCGTCTTCTTGTGGACGTGCACATGGAGTAGATATAGTCACTACAAGAAAAAAAAAGTTTTTAGTGACGGGTAAATCCGTTGCTAAAAGTCAAAAATTCGTCGCTAAAACTTTTAGCGATGGATATACCGTCGTTAAAAGTCCCTCGTATAAAAGTCCGTTACTAAAAGTTTGGCAACGGAATTTTCAAATTCTTCGTCTAATATCGCACTTTTTTGTGACGGATTTATTTATTAATTAGCGATGGAATATCCGTCGCTAATTATATTTTACGTATTTTAATTTATTTTCAGTTTTGTGAATTTAGCGACGGAATAATATTTTAGCGACGGAATATTCCGTCGCCAAAAGTTAGTACAAGAAACACTTTTGGCGACAGAATTAATCCGTCGCCAAAAGTCAAAAAAAATTTAAAATATATATTTTTTATTTTTCTATTACCCAGACCTGTAATGAAAATTTTAATTCTCAACAACGTACAATAATCAATACACAATTCTCAACAACGCACAATAATCAATACACAAAGAAATATATACAATCAATATTAAAAAATAGTCATGATGTACAAGCCAGGGGGAGGGGGGACACGCTGACCGGGCGGGGGGAGGGGGGACAAGCTGGGACCGGGCACGAGAAGGGGCTCATCAGGGGTTGCCAAGTCCCGGATCTGGATCCTGCTGATCCGGGGCCGGCTCGGCATGTCCGGCAGTGGTACCCTGCTGATCGTGCTCCTTGATCAGCCTCAACACCACCGTAGCAATGCGCTGGATCTTCTCCTCGTCCAACGGATGCTGAGGAGCCAGTGTCTGTCAGGGGCAGCGGGGGGTGAGGACGCTCCTATCACGGCACGAGCAGTCGTGCTAGGCACGCCGCGTATGCGGCCTTTCGGCCAATTGATGACCTCCAGCATATCCAGTCATCGCTTCAACGCCCCAGTACTCGCACCCGTACTAGTGGACGCTGATGGCTGTCTGGACTCCCTAAGCTATTCATACGAGGCCTGCAAAAACAGTGATTTAAAGATATGTTAGGGCATTAATTAACGCAACAGACATTGAGGATAGTAAGAAAAAATTAACAACTTAATTAAACACATCGACTTACATCGATCCACCGGGCAATATCCGAAACATAGTCGCCTGCCCGGCACGCCTCGTCCTTGTCCTTCTTCCGCACGTGTGTCTGGTTATACGTCAGAGCTACGACCTCATCCTCCTCCAGATCCAGGTGTTGGACCGCATTCATGTGTCGGACGATGTCGTGTGGCACCGACCCCCCCCGTGTGCGTTGGATCTCTGTTCTGTCTGTTCTCGACCCCCTTCTTACTCTTGGCGTCCCAGCCTGGATCCGCAGCCCACCAATCTATCATATTCCCCTATACAGTCGGAGATATCCAATGTGGGGGATATGTCTTCATCTCCAACATCGAGGCACCATCGGGCAGCATCTTCTTCGCCCGGTCCCATTCGTCGTGGAGCCATCGGCTGTAATTCTTGGTGATGTAAGAAAAGAAGGCCTGCAGCCCCAGTGCCTGCTGATCAACTGAGTCAAACGTGAACCCCTCCTACAAGGCATTCAATAACACAAATTAATTTAGAAAACAAACTCTAATTAAACAAACACTATCAAAGGAAAAAAATACTTCAACGTACCAGCCACTCCTCCCATAGGGACTCCCTCGTAATGACATCCCAGTCCTTCCAGTACAGGCGTGGCTCTATGAATCGGCCCTTCACAAGAACGCCGATCTTCGTCCTCGCATGATTCTCCAGGATCCTGCCAAAGAAGTAAATAAATAAATTAATACAGTTCAAATATAAATTAACATCCCAAATGTACAAAATAAGGCATGATGTGATTTTATTTTACTTACAGGCCCTCCTGGGTGAGCGTAACTCTCTGTTTACGTGGGGGTCGATGCGTACCCCGCGTGTCGGGCCACGTCCTCGTCGAGATCCTACAAAACACAGACATTAATACAGTTCAAATATACTTCAAATATAAATTAGCAAAAATGTACTAAATACCGTTATCAACTATACCTGTGGTAGAACCCACAGAAGAAGGAGAATCAACGCGCGTGTGGGATGAATCTACGTCGGGCTGGGGTGACGGCTGGGGCTGTACATGATCACTCTGTGCCTCGTCATCAGTGAGCAATGACGAGGTGGGACCCACCAGGGAGGAAGCAGCTCGGCGTCCAGCCCGGCCACGAATAGCTCGTATCCTATCCATATCTGACTTCGTATAGATAAATTGCAAAGACATTAACACATTAAAAACAATAATTTGGCAGAAATCATCATCGGCACTATATATGAACGGAGGTGCAAAAACACATCAATATGAACCAAGTTCTAAGAATGTTACTACATTTTTTCCGTGATGTTACAACATTACAAGTCAGTCATTTTCAGTTTGGGAATCATCATCATCTTCCTCACTAGACTCGTCGTCCTCTTCTTCGTGGGACTCGTCGTCCTCTTCATCTTCTAATTCATCCTCTTCATCAGTAGACTCAGTCACATCGTCTCCAACACTTTCTACGTCTTCCGCATCATCATCTACGACTTCTTCTCCTACATGAAGTGTTGTTGGAAGAGGAAGATCGTCCTCCTCGTTGTTGACCTCAACAGGTAACGAGACAGGCAGTTGGTCGGCTTGAAAGGAGTCTAACTCACTGTCATATGTCACGGGCAA
>JAVXUP010003797.1:0-52906 GCA_033070095.1 Escallonia herrerae | reverse complement strand
TTTTTCTAACGTACTTAGATTTTATGGTTTCTGTTCCTTGGTTGTTCTTTGTTTTGGAACTTATCAAGCTTTGTTTGTTGTACTTAGATTTTAATGGTTTCTGTTCTTTTATTTGTTCTTCTTTTTGGATGTTGGGGGGAGGGGATAGGTTATTGCGCTGCTTTTTGTTAAGAAGGCATGCATTTACACATAATGGTTAGCTTGCTTTTGCAAATACCACTTCTTGTGGGGTCTATTTGATATCATGGCTATTTTCCTTATTGATATATTCCTTGGTCTAATCTGATTTTGACGGTTTCATTATGCTATTCCCTTGACGTTTAACAATTTTTTTCCATGTTATGTAGTATCAGTAGCTTGATTTGTACCTTATTCTTGCAATTGCATGAATACAGGGCTTATAAAATTTCTGCATCTTTCAGGACGTACATGCTGCATGATTTGATGATAAGAATTCATGATTTAATCAATATGCTTGTTTTCATGTCTTTCTCAAATATACGCTTTAGGCTGCTAATGACGCATTTCAGGGTCCTATAGATAATTTTAGTCCAATGAACGCATAGTGAATCTGATCATGGACTGATGAGCAGGTTGGGAACTTTAGGGTTGAACCACCTGGGTTGTTCCGAGGCCGTGGAGAACATCCAAAGGTCTAGTTACATCTTTCTACCAAAACTGAATAATAAAAATTTTCCAAAAAACTGATTTTTTTTTTTTTGGTAGAAATCATGCTTGATTTTTTTCCTTCTTATATTCAGATGGGAAAGCTGAAAAAGCGCATCCGTCCAAGTGACATCACAATAAATATTGGAAAGGGTGCCCCAATTCCAGAATGTCCCATCCCTGGTGAAAGGTTTATCCTCTCTCTCTCTCCCTCCCTCCCTCCCTCGATTTTCTACTCAGAGCAATTAAAAACGCACTAAGGTGTGCTTTTCAAAAAATTCTCTTGTAAAATGAGAAAGCCTTGGGGCCTTTTATCTTTGGCAGATGGAAGGAAGTCAGGCATGACAATACTGTCACGTGGTTGGCTTTTTGGAATGATCCAATCAATCCAAAGGAATTCAAATACGTGTTCCTAGCAGCGAGCAGTTCCCTGAAGGGCCAAAGTGACAAGGAAAAATATGAGAAAGCTAGGACACTGAAGGTACTTAGGATGAAGTTGCTCCAATTAGCTACTTATGCGTGTCATTGTGTTATATCTCTGTAATATCGTATTAAGTCCACACGCATTAGAAGAGTATACTATTTGTTGCAGGACTATATAGAAGGTATCAGAACAGCTTACACTAAGGATTTTGCAAGCAAGGATATATCAAAGCGGCAAATAGCAGTGGCGACTTATCTTATTGATAAACTCGCTCTCAGGGCAGGCAATGAGAAGGTATGATGTGTAAAGGTATTTTAAATTTGCACAATAATATTCTAACTTGTCCCAAAATCTCCGGTATGGTACTTTTGCGATGTGTGTATCTGGGAGGAGCCGACAAGAAAGTTGTCTGTTTAGTAGGAAGAGAGGAAGACAACAGGTGCATACTTCCTTTCTAAGTGTTTTGGTGTATTGCAGGATGATGATGAAGCTGACACAGTTGGTTGTTGCACGTTGAAAGTTGAGAATGTGGAACCAAAGCCTCCAAATATTTTGAAGGTATGATTGTATATGTTGGAGATAACAAGGTTCAGTCCTTTAAAAGGGCTTGAATTTCCCTCTTTAAAAACTTTTTAATATGCTTGATGATTTCTGTCCAAATTAGTCGGTGGCTTTCTAATCGAATTTCCGGGATTTGAAAGGAACTTCATGAAATTTGTAACATTGCAAGATGGTTCATCATTGCTTAAGCTTATTGCAAGTTATTTCTTAAGGACTCCTTATGTGCTTCCAGTTTGACTTCCTCGGTAAAGATTCCATTAGATACCAAAATGAGGTTGAAGTTGAAGTCCCGGTATACAAGGCAATTCAACAATTTCGGAGTGGTTAGTTAATTGCCTTTCTTCTCTTTTTTTTTTTTTGTTCTTTTATGTGCAGACGTCAACTAATCTTACCTTCTGCAGGGAAAAGGGGCTCTGATGATCTTTTTGACAAGCTAGATACCAGTAAACTGAATGCTCATCTAAAGGAACTCATGCCTGGTCTAACTGCAAAGGTCTTCCGTACATATAACGCATCCATCACACTGGATGAAATGGTAAGAAGCAGGGGTCAAATTCTCTCTCTTTGATGTCAATATAATTTGGCCTCATTTAAGTGCCATCTTAAGGCTTGAAGGGTCAAATATTTAGCATTTGGTGCTCGGCTGATTATTCAAAAATGGAAATTAGTCCGATAGAAAAATTCCAAATAGCACATTATTAAGGATTCTGTAAACCTTATACATCGGCAATTTTAATCTGTGATTGTTAATTTATGGAGAGAATCAATGGATTATTACAAAAGGTTTACGTTGAGGGAAGGTGTAGTCAACCAATTCCCCTCCTGTCCGATTTCTTCCAAATGCCTATGGTCCGATTTCTTCCAAAAAGTGTCTTATAAGCCATGGTGATTGCTTTATGGGACGTATCAAGAAATTATTACAAAAGGTCGAACGAAAGAGAAGGAATAGTCAACCCAATACCCTCCTGCCCACTTTTGTTTGAAACTCTCACTTTTTGATGACCAAGGGATGCTCTCTACTTAAATTATTTCTTCCCTTGATCAGATCCAGGCACGAGTGCTGCTTCGTTTGTTCTTCCATATCTTCTCATTTTGTATTGGAGTCATGTCCAAGTAGGTTTTCTTCTTCTTCTCTTTTGGTCATGAGCTTTGCATTTGAGCCCTATTGTGTTAACTTGCAATAGGGTATCTCCATGTGGAAGCCACAGGTTTTGGTTTGTTTCTGTGGTGAAGATCATATCTGTTCTTGCCCCTCTGTGGATCTGTAGTATGACATTGCCTAGTTGGTCCCACTAACCCAGGATGCTATTGTGCCGTTTTGTCTGTATGTCTTTTTATTTCTTCTTGCAGGCTTGAAATTGAGACAGCCGAGCATGGAGCTTATTTATTTACCCAAATAGTGCCCCTCAACTCTTTTTAAATTCTAGTGCTCAGTTTTTTTTTTTCCGCTCTGGAATGGTGATCCAGAGTTGTCATACTCCCTTCTAGTTTCACATGGTGGTGACCCTTTTCCTCAGAAGTGGATTTGGAATCTTCGGGCCCCCACATACTATTCTTTTGTGGCCGAGAAGTGATACACAGCTTCAGGGATTTTGGAAGTACTCATTTTATTTTCGATTTTGGAATGATAATACTCTTTCTGGCCATGGTGATGCTTCATGTTTCTTACTGGCTATATCAAATTGCATTTCTTTAGGTCTGTGAAATGAGATGATATTAGGGAGGTGACCAGTTTAGACGGTGCTTATGAGCCACTGTAGATTAGAACACAGTCAAACCTTTCAAAGCTGGCAAAGCTGCATGATTGTGCATTGTTGAACAAAGTGCAACCTACGTCTTTCATGTTTCGTTCATTTTCTTTTTTCTTTTACTTTTTTGGCTTTCTTTCATCTTTTAGTGGGAGCTTATGTAACTTCCAGACTTTATTAGTATTCTGAAATTCTTGTCCCTTTATTGCAGTTGAGCAAGGAGACAAACCGGGGAGATGTTGCAGAGAAGGTTGTGGTTTATCAACATGCAAACAAGGAGGTAAAGGCTTTGCTTGAAAATGTTGTGGACTAGTCGTTCTTTTTTCAAACTTGGTATCTTCAATTTTTCATGTCTTTTTGCAGGTAGCAATTATTTGTAATCATCAACGTACCGTCTCGAAGTCTCACAGTGCACAAATGTTGAGGTTGAATGACAAGATAGATGAATTAAAGGTATTTGTCCGCTTGCAGGCGACAGTTAACAAGTGGTGATTTTTTTCTGCTTATCTGAAGAGAAAGCTTAGCACCACATTTCTGAATCACCTGAACCTTTTTAATGATTTCTTGAGTCCATCTTGGGTTTTATGGTCGAGTGTTCATCATTTTTGCTCTGCATTTGACTTCTTGTTTGGGTGTGAAGAACTTATGCCCTTGCCTCGAAGCTAAGTTGTTTTATCTATTTGCATTCATGGTCCTTGTGCCGACCTTTTCTTTGTCACTAGGGCATTTTGCAAGAATTGGAAACGGATTTGTCTCGGGCAAAGAAGGGGAAACCCCCACTGAAGAATGCTGATGGGAAGACAAAGAGGAATTTGAACCCCGAAGCGTAACATACACACTTGTTTCCTCTGCCCCGGTTGTCTGGGATGCTATCTTGTTGCTAATTGTAATTGGAATATGCAGGTTGGAGCGAAAGATAGCTCAAACAAATGCAAAAATTGAAAAAATGGAGCGGGACAAGGAGACCAAAGAGGATCTGAAAACTGTGGCGTTGGGCACATCAAAGATAAACTATCTCGATCCTAGGATAACGGTTGCGTGGTGCAAGCGAAATGAAGTTCCCATGGAAAAGGTTGTACGAAGTTTTTGGAGCAATTTTGTTTTGCCCACTTACGGTTGCGTTTGACATCAAATCGATGAAACTGCTGAGTCTACTTTTTACCTCCCGTTCCCCGGTTCTTTCAATCTTGAATTGCTTGTGGATGCTTATTATTGATTGGTTCGTGCAGATATTCAACAAGTCTCTTCTTGCCAAGTTTGCTTGGGCAATGGACGTTGATCCCAGCTTCAGATTCTGACATTTTGGTTGTTGCGGCTAGGTTTGGAATCCCTCTGCCCCTTCCCCTTCATGCGGCTTGGGTCCCCAAGATGCGCTATTTAATCTTTACTTATAAAAAATTGTGCCAAAATTTTCCATTTTTCATTTTATTACTGTCACAGAGTTCATGTTGTATTTAGCATTTGGAGCGAGTCAGTAGCTCCTCCCTTCACTTAGTTTCTTCAATGAATCAATCAAAGGTGGTAAGAAGCTGTCACTACTAACAAGTATTGTCTCGTGCATTTGCGGATATGCTTTTGAATTGTATTGCCAACAGCTTTATTGGTCGAAACGCAAAATTTAACTTATTGAGCTTCGCGGAGCCATTGGGATCTCTCTCTCTCTCTGGATAAAAAGGGAATTGCATTGAGAATAAAGGAGTTTTCCGGCCTTTGGGCCATACAATGAAGTCACAAATAAATAGACTTAAATCCTCTAGTTGTTATCCACGTGATGTCGATAGACAGTTGTCCATGGACACGACAAGCAAAGGCAATTAAGATTTTTGCTTCAAATATGTGATTCAGTTTTGTTAATATTAAAGTGACGGTATCTTTTGACAAGATAGTAAAAGTCAGATTATGGGTACCACAGTATTTAAGATATCCTCACATTTTACCATCTGAATAATGAGAAAATGGCATTCATTAGCACCATAATATGCAGAATATTTTGTTTCAATGCCCATGATGAGGCTAAAAGTAAACCATGAGCTAAAGCAATTCTAATAAATTTTTTTGGTGAATGAGGGATTAGTATTTCTAAAATAAAGGTAGCATTTAAAACATCTTTTGTTTTCAATTTTTTGTTATTGAGAACTGAAAAAAAATTTGTCGTTTGACAGACAATTTTGTTTTTTGTTTTCGCCTTTAATTTTATAAACCAGTTTTCAAAATAGGGCTGTTTTTGAAAACTCTGTTTTGGAGTTTTTAGTTTTGATTTTTTTTAGATTCATTTTCCAGTTTTAATGAGAATCATTTTATATCTCTTCATCCTTTCAATCTTTATCACCAACACCTATTACTTAAGAATATCAGACTATCAACATTGCCAACTACCATAACCATTAACTGCCACCACCATCACCACCAATGACCAACACCCCAAATACTAGACTACAATCACTGCCAACCATAGCCATTAACGGTCAATCTGCCACCACCGCTGATCAACACTCGTACACCAAACTTGCCAACACTGCTGAACACCAAACTCTCTAACATAGGTCACCACCACTCGTCTGAATTCAAATCACCATCATATCGACCACCATTCTTTCTACAACAAACACCATCAAAAGATTTCGTCCTTCGATTAGCACTAGTATCTTGTAAATTCCAAACCAATCAAACCACTCATTCAATCAAACCAATAAAGCCTTAATTCGCAAGCTAGTATATTACTACCATAGCTGTAGTTGGACAATGGCAGAGGAGATGTGTAAGTCGTTGTGGGGGCGCTTCTGGTTGTTGAAAATAAAAGCGCTCAAGTATTAAAAATAAATGAAAAGGGAATAGAGAAAAAATATGGGAAAAGAAAAAAGTAAAAACCAATTATGTAAAACTATATTAAACAAACCACCACTTCTGTAAAAAAAAAAACTTAAAGAGGTTTTGATTTTTGTTTTTCAACAAAAATTGAAAACTGAAGTGAGTTTCAAACACATAGTGTTTCATTAATTTTCTCCTTTTTTAGCTTTATATTTTCCTAACATGAAAAAAACAAGAGTCGTGATATACTTTGACTATGACAAAATAAAAACAATGAAACTTTTGACGACATTAAATTAAAGGAGACAACTTGAAAGCAAATTTGCATCATGCTGCACAAAATGAGAGTAAACCTATCAACTTATGGAATTATCTATATCTATATCTATATATATATATATATATATATATATATAAAAGTACGTATGGACTTAAATGACTAATCTTTTCTTTCTTTAAATTGTCCTTTTCTAATTGATATTTTTCTAAAAGATTAAGGGTGAGTAAGGATATTTTTGACTTATAACATTTCTTTCCTATTAAATATCCTTTCTAAATTAGAATTTTATTTTAAAATGAGGGTATTTTGGACATCTCGGAGGATATCAAGTATCTTTCCTTAAAATACCATTATTGGAAAAATGTTTTTGTTAGAGATAAGGATTGTTTTGACGATTAAAAACTTTTCTTTATATTAAATCCCTACTTTTTTTTAAAAAATAAGGATTTTTTTACTTCTCATATAATATCATGTCTCTTTCGTTAAATTATTTTTATTAAAATATATGTTTTTATTAGAGTAAAGGGATGTTTTAACTTAAATTACAATAGAGTTACTATATCTTCTCCGTCGTATTCGATTAAAGAAAATAACTTGTAGAGAAAATAGTTTCTAAAGCCTTTTCAAAAATATAATATACTTAAGCTAAATTCAATATTTTGTCAGAAATTCAATCCTTTTTAATTTTGTATTTCATATCTCTATGTTGATGTGCATGCTACATACTTGAATTATTTTGCATCTATATAGATTTCAATATAAACATATTAGTATATTGAAACTGTCGTAAACCTGAACTTTTATTCTAAATATTTAATACAGACATATTGATATAAGGAAGGTATCATAGAACTAGAGTTTTTTAGGATTTTCTAAATGCATATGTAAATTTGACTGGGGTTTTTAGGATTTTCTAAATGCATATGTAAATTTGACTGGGGTTAAATAGTTAATTCTTTTATTTTATTTTTCTTTATGATGCCCTTTTAAAACTGAAATCTTCACTTGAAAATTTTTTCCCCATCACATACTCATTTTGAATTAGAGTGTTGTTAAAAAATAAGAGTATATTTGGTTTTTCTTAGTATATCAAGCATCTTTCCTTAGAATATCCTTATAGGAATATATGCTTTAATTAGAGTTAAGGGTTCTTTTGTCTTTTAGAAAGGAAAAAAAACTTACGAAAATCTATAAAACCACCTTTAAACTCTTACGTGTTTTATGATTACTGAAAAAATTTCTATCAAAACCTACTGCTTCCACTCACATTAAAGCTAAACTACTTCAAGCTTCTCCATCAATTTCGATTAATGAAAATAACTTGTAGAGAACAATGTTTTAGCCTTAAAAAATATAAACATAATCTACTTAAACTATATTGAATATTTTATCAGAAACTTATTCCTTTTTAAATTTTATATTTCAGATTTGTATGTTGACGTGTATGCTACAAATTTAATTATTGTGCATGTATTATATTTCAATGTAAATATTTTCGTACATTGAAACTAAAGTTTATATTCTAGATTTTAACTATAGACAAACTATAGTAACAAAACTTCTAGTACAACATTTTAAATGCATAAGAATTGATTTTATTATACTATTTTGTTCCATGTTATATACTTGAGTTTGTGGCAAGTAACATAATCTTATATTCGTATTAGAGTTATTGGAATACCCTTATTTCATAACACCATATTCTTTATATGGTAATTGTCACGCCCCGACCCGGAGGCGGACCTACACATACTATTTCGAAAATATTCCTGCTACAGACAATATAATATCAAAAGAATTTTACCAAGAACATAACCTCAAAATGATAATCAAAGCTCTAATCAGATCCCAAATCAAAAGCATTTGTATTTATCCTCAAAGTCTAATAAATGCAGCGGAAATCTAATAACAATAGTCACTTCCCAAACATTGGGATTACCAAAAGCTACTTAATCACACTATTACAAGTTCTCATTTTCAAGTAACTAAAAAGAGTCTACAATTAAAGAACAACTCTGACTCATGCTTATAGATAACTCCTCTACTGATGTCTCGGCTTAATTACCTGAAATGGGAGGAGAAAGGGGGTGAGCACAAAGCCCAGCAAAGATCACACGCACACACCCACAGAGTACAACGCAGGAATCCAATAATTTATAGCTGAGTCCAACAAAACATATGACAACAAAGTGCAAGGACGATTGAGAATCTTAGCACGACCAATAATCTCACTTCGGGACATTCCAATCCGTCAAATATCAATTCAAAGTCAAAGTTAAAAGAACACATTCGAATAATTGAACTAATAATCGAATACGATACAATCACGTAATACGTGACTGTAAAGCACGTTAACCTAAGTACGTGAAGGTTCTAAGTTCAAAGTTTGCATACCGGTAGCAATAGCCATATCATATCATGGCGTCACGTTAACCTAAGCACGTGAAGGTTCTAAAAATTAGTTCAATTCAAAGGGACAAATGGACATCAACATATCTCAAATGCATTGGAGCCACAAAGCATCAAAACCTTAAATTTCAAAAAGGACAGCAAAGTATTTGATTTTAGACTTGAATCGAAGAGATAAAAAAGAGAGTTAAACAGAGTCTAGATCTTTTTAATCTGAGTTTGCAAGAGGTAAATTTGATCCATGTAAGAGTTAAGCACAAAGGTATAAAGGAGTAAGATCCAACAGGCAGATTACATGTGGCTGTACACGCACAAGAGATTAACCAAGGACACTTTAGTTTGTTCAAACAGTAGAACAATGTAATCATTTGTTTCAAATCAGGTGACTTATGTAGAAGAATAGAATAATACTTGTGTCTGCGTGTGTGTGTGTGTGTGTATTTATAATGAAGGGGTTTTTCTGAAAGACGTGTACATACACAACAGGAGCCTAGAACTCATGTACTGCCAAATGAGTCTTGAACAGCCTGCTATAGACAAAGAATAAGATAGCCAGAGAGTACAGATAGGCTAGAGGGTGCGACGTGAGGAGTCATCGAGTTTTGTGCCGCAATAGTGAGAAATCGCTAGGAAAATATAAATCGGAAGATTTGATAAACGGTAAATACTATCGGGCTTTCATAAAGCTCAAAAATTTTGTAGCCCTAATTCACTGCTTCAGGAAGACCTCATCAAAAACTTCAACAGTATAAATCTGATTGAGGCAGATGTAGTATGTATAACCCTTACCTCAAATTTATATAATAGTCTTCACCAAATTTGCGATCGCTTCCGAAAACCTCAAAACCTAGATATTATAATTAACCCACTTACGTTAAAATCTTAACAATCACAATTCTAATATCATCTAATTCATCCTTATAAAAGTGGGTTCAAGAATCTTACCAATTGTGCACAGAAGATTGCAATCCTCCAAAACCCTAGTTTCCTTCTTCTTCTATTTATCTGTAACCAAAACTGAATATATCGTAAACAGACTTGGCTAGCCCTTAAAAGTCTCTAAGTTTGATAATTAATTAAAAGACCCCTAAATATTCATTACTTATTCTAAAATACCCCAAAAATAATTAAATTTGCAAAGATACTCTAAATATAATAATAATAATTTAATTACTAGTTAATTGGGGTCTTACAGTAATTGTCTTTATATGATACATTATTTTCCGAGGTATTATATATTTACATGAAAACGTGTTTCATATGGCTATTGTCTTCACATATTTCACTCTTATAAAGTGATAGTATTAGATGAACCTCACTTAATAAAGACTATAATTTATTTCGGCTCAAATGATTAATGACTTTTTTTTACTTGAAAACTCTCAAGTTTTAATATGCAAAGGTTTAAATAACTACATTTTTTTTCTTCTGAAAATATTCTTTTTAAGTTAAAAAGTTCTCTAAATGTTTTGACTTTTTAGATGGTGAGGCTAAATTATTACTGTTTTGGTAACTTTAAACATTTTGACGTTAAAGAGGATCATTAATGCATCTTTTAGTGACAAAAGACTATTAATATAATCAAAACGGGTAAGGATCTCGCCTCAGTGTACAAAATAATTTTAAGCAATTAAAATGGCTGCAGATTTTTTCATTAAAAACATCTTTTTAGAAATAAAAGGTTTACTAAACTTAAGTGTATTTTTACTTTTAAGAAAGTGAGTCTAAACTATAATATTTTTAGTTAATCATAAACAATTTACTGCTAAAGAGGTTAAAAATTTACTAATGCATCTGTAACTGTAAGTGCAAAAAAGTGGGAGTGGATCTAGCCCAGTTGTATAAATATGATACTAAGTCTCTGTGCACCTTTAAAGAAAACCTTATCAAAACACAATATTAAAACTTATCAATATCAAAATCGATAAAATGAGCACTTTAATTGTCCCTACTTCTTAGAGAACCGTTCCTAAGTCCACGTATCATTTTTTCCCTATAAATTAAGGTGCACCAGCTATTACCTCTATTAACTTTTGCATATAACTATAAATTTAAATTTATTGACATACGACAGAGCCAGAATATTTACAAGTTCGACTAGGCCTTCTTTTTCAACTTTTATGATAAATTTATGTGTTAATTTGTGTTTGATAGAACAATAGATTTTTATAATTTTGGGACTCCTGTCCTCGAGGTTAAGGTGAATTACAGTCAGTGATATTAAATTTTAAAAGGGAAAGTCATATTGATCTGTTATATATATATATATATATATATATATATATATATATATATATATTATGTCGATACATACTTTTTAAATATTGATACTACCTTCATTTTGTACCTACAAATAATATAAAATTTTATTTTTTCAAATCAGGATTTTAACCTAAATTCCCCCCCATCACGTCATCGTACCTTCCTTGGCCAGCACTCAGTGTGAAAGTCGACAAACTGGATCAGCCTCGCTAGTCACATCATCCCAGCACCGGCGAATGCCAGTGGTGGAAGGCTGCTCTGGTGGCAGTTAATGGCGATAGCTGTCGTGGTGTTGCGTAATAGTTTGATACAAACAAGAATTTTATACATCTTCTTCTAAATTTTAAACCCCAAATTTAAATTTTCATTTCTGTTCATTTGGTTTGTCGAATTGTGATCGTTTGTTGAAAGTGAGTAGAATAAGAAAGCCATGACAATTGATTAGGGTGAGAAGGCTCAAAAAAAGTGAAAAACCTAAAGAACACAATGATGGTGGGATGTGATTGTAGCTATATTTGTGACAAGTTGGGGAGACGGGGGAATGGGCGCGTGTGTGTGGGTATGTGTGCATATCATCTATGTGTGTGTGAGGATGGGTGCATGTATGCGTGTGTGGGTGCATGTATATGTTGTCTTTGTGTGTGTTGGAACTCAAAAGTCTAATTGTAGCGGTGGTAGGGCTGTATGAGTGAGATGAAGGGATGATGAATGACATTTGAAGAATTACATTCTCAAATGATAGGTATTTTGATCTTTACATCATTTTAGTATTTTCGATCAGTTAACGGATATAAGTGTTATTTCTTTCAACTAATGGGCGTACTTGTAATTTTATCCTAACCTCGAGGTTATGGATGTAATTAATCCTATAATTTTCTTAACTCTCAAAACCTTACACCATAGATATATTTTTTTTATTTTGATGATACATGTCTTTATCTAATGAATGATCTGAGCCACAAATTATTCTTGATGCACTTTTGTTGAATTTTATCTATATTAAAACTGTAATGCGCATATATAAATATAGGGCGAAAAACGTAGGTCTGTTGTGAACATTATTAAAGTTACTTAGTTCATTACCACTATCTGATAACAATTTCACACATATTTTGTAGTATGAATTTCAAAAGGACACACACAGACACATATGTATATATACTTTTTAGATTAGTAGGTAAAGTCTGTGTTAAAAATAAAAATCTTAAGGCAAATATATGCTAAATTACATCTACAACTAAATTAATAGCCTTAATCTACTACTACGATGAACAAGGTCATGCTAGATAAATATAAAAAAGAGCTTTAAAATATACTATCAGAAGAAACTTAGACTACACTATAAATTTTTTAATTAAAAAGTAGAAAAAAGAAAGCATAATTAAGATGAAGTGTCATTTTAGACAAATTGCACTCGAACGTCAGAATTAAAAGATAGAAAAAGTTGAAAAAGATTTGTTTTATACTTTAATCTTAAAATAAGAGATACGTGAAACTTATACTCCATTCGTACCAAATTATTTGATTATATTTGACTCGTGTTTATTTAAGATATAAGTATTATTTTATGAGTTTTTCATTCTATTCCAAGAGAGAGAAAGAGAGAGGGGTAGGACAAAATTGATTTAGTAGAGAAAAATGGGTTGGTGAATAATTAAACGTAGAGAAAGAAGTAGAATAAAAAATATATCTATAATGAGTAAACATGTAAAAACAGTTACAAAATCTTTTTTAATTTGAAAATTGATCAATTTTTTTAAGCCAGTCCAAAAAAAATCAATTTTTTTTCTTGAGACTGAGGGAGTTGTAGAATAGATTATCACCAAAACCAAATAAATTGTAGGAAATATTTTGACCTCCAATAATCATCGCTAGAAGAAATAGTCATAATTGGGTAGAAAGAAACATGATAAGTAATGAATGATACTGAAAATCATAAGTGATGATATTTTAAACTTTAGTAGTGATACTTGCAGGAAAAAGTCTCAAAACTCTAAAAGTAAATGATAGAAAAATTTTAAAAAGATTATTGAAAGTTAGAATTAATAAATTTATTACTTAAACAGTTCAGTTTATATACATGTCCTGATAGATCTCTTCAGCTTAATTGATTCTTGATTTTAAAGATACAACATTTAAGCTCGTAGCTCATTTCATCTTACAAATGTTGTTATATATTTATCGATAATAACTTCTTTATGTTAGACACTTTATTTTCAACAATCCTTTTTGAGTTGGTTACTGAACTTTCGTAATACAGCTTAATTAGAATTCAAATTTCTTTTTAATTTCACTTGCTAGACATATATATGTCATCAAAATATAATACATGACAATGACAACTCCATTATAAACACTCAAAATTAATTATCTCTAAAAACTTTCTTCACTTTTATCTTTGTACAATTAAACTTGTAGTATTTTGTGAAAGTTAGATATTTGTAGGAGATGTTTGAGACTAATTACAATTCCAGTCTACCTTGGATAATAAGATATACTATGGAACAGTCAGAATTCGGTTGAGCGGCTACTTGATGTGATGAAAAAAATAAGTATGATAAATAGTAAAAAATATTGTTGATAACTGGCGTGAAAAATTCGGGTTTGAAGTAAGACCATGTTTTGGGTAACGAACTTTTCACATTTTGATTATTTGATTAGTAGTTAACAACTGATTTGTCATTATCATTTAATTATAATAGTCGTATTGATTAATTTTAATTATTTTTAATCAAGATTTATAATATTCTTATTTCCAATCACTATATATCATGCAAAGCACGTGATCTTTACTAGTAGCACAAAACAAGGGGTTTTATTCTTTCCCCAAATTGTCATAAAAGAAGCCGAGCAGTTTGTGGAATGAAAGAGAGGACTTCAATGGCAATACTCCGATCAGATCCAGGGAAAATGGATAGACCTTTTCTCATATCTTGTAACAATACAAATGCCAAGTTGAGTGAAGATGGTATTTCTACGATGATTAACTCGTATTTGGGTTGTCAGTATGGTTCCCGACAATTGACAATGGGGTTCTAGATACTCAGTGATGGTACGGATCGATGGTTGATGTGATCTTGTGTAACAAACCTACATTGGTAGAGAAAGGAAAAGGATTACGAGAAGGGACATAAAAGGGGCAAAATGGAAAGTTCAGCCATAACCTCATAGAAGGGTGCATATCTTTACCCCAACTTAGGGTGTGATAATATTGGTAGCTACCCTTATTAAGAGTCACGTACAGTTGTTTTGCTACTTGATTTTTGCACCCCCTGAATGCAATTGTGTTGCTGGAGTATGTAGGAGTGACAATGTTGACAAGGGTGGTGCCAGCCAAAGGCCTGAATAAGCCTACAACCGTCGAACTGTGCGTTGTTGAAGCCAAGCTGTTCATTATTATTTTTTTTAGTCGAGGAAGTTTAGATAAAAAAAAAAGACTATTTTACTAGTATCTATCGTTCGTCTAAGACCCTTTTGTATTTTTTTTTTGTGAATTATAAAAGTCAAGCAAAATAATCATGAATAATCTACTCTGAAAGTTATTTTATAGTAAAAAAGTTTTGGGTCATTCCGAATTTGAAAATGGGTAAAATCAAGTCCAACTTTTTACGGTATTTGACAAAATTATAAGCAGGCCATGGAGCCACTAATCGAGCAGTTCTCATTTAACCAAACTAGTAAAGTACAAGCAGTGCGATTTGGGATGCGAGTCCAGAGGGTCTAGCAGTGAGTGAGTATAACAACACGTGAAAGTAAATGATAGGGAGGAGAGAATCTCCTCCAATCAAGCTCCCAGAGGGATGCTCAGCAAGTACTGTTGGGAAGAACATGACCTGAACCAACCATATCATTGCACCCACATGCTCCTCTCTCATCATTCTCTTTTTGTTTTTTTAGGCCATTTGGCTTCACTTTCCCCCCTCTTTCCCAATGTTTCAAGCCCCTTTCTTCCTGCTCACATCAGTGTTCCTTCTGCTCCAGACAACACCTCTCCCTGTCCTCCTCCCCCTATATATTCTACACTCTACGACCCTCCTATGGGCATCATTAGTTAATTGTGAAAAGTAAGAAAACGAAGTATTGACAATGGGCAACTTTAACGTGTATAAGAGGGTTCACTGTACGTTATTTGCTGCATCCCTGAGTAATAGTATCACTTCGTACAGTGGTATGGGCAACAAGAATTGATGATCGAATGTTGGATCTATACATTAACAGATGCAGTTGCTCTTACACCGGAAGAAATAAAGTCCCTGCTATTATTGGCTAATTTCAGGAGGTGGATTCACAATATACGTGAAGATGTCACAAAAATTACAATCTGATTTTGATGTCAAACGTGAGCGTGTGCATGAGACAGATAAAGGACAGAACAACTGCAGAGACGACATAACCTGACAAGTGATGGTGCTATAAAGATGAGGGTACGGAGTGAGTATGTGAAGACGGTTGAGAGCCCAAAGCTGAGATTCAGAAGTCATGGTCCAAAATTAGGATGCAATTTTCAGGGTCCACTACATGTAAGAATTTAACAAGTCATGTCATTAAGCGACAAGTGTTGCTTCCTAGGAGTGACGTTGACGAGGGGACCACAAATACTGGTGATCCCCGTGCATGGCAGTCTAACAAAGCGCTGGAGGCACGGCTGTATAAGTGGCATGGAGCATAGGCTCATCGGGATGTGCACGGTGCCATGGACACTCTCGGTGGAGATGGCTGTCATTGAGCAAGTAACCTTCAAGGAGATGTGAGACCAAGGGGGCAAGGAGAGGGAGCACTAAGGTGGGGCTCTGGCTGGATCCTCCTTATTGGGTAGGAGCTCTGGTTAGACTCCTCCCAACTGGAAAGTTGCTTGGTCTGGTTTTAGAGTTGGGCGGTGTCCCGGTATCAACACTTAAGTAACTCTTGTTGACGGAAGTCAGCACCTAATTTGAAATATGCGCTCTGAGCTGACCGAATTAGTAGCGTTGAACCTTGACCGTTAAATAATTACTGACATATCTTACAAGGCAAAACCAAGAGCGGTCAGGGTGCATAGTTAGGATGAGCTAGCAACATTGGCAAGCTTATATTGTTAGAGTCTAAGCATTTGTAAATACATTGGATTTCACGTCAAATCTATGGCTATGAACGTATATAGCGATATTCGACTGTTTTCCTTTCCTGAATATGACGTCCTTCTACTTTCACATGTTCCCCCCACTTTCTAAAACTGTTCCAAAATGATGTGATGTTCTACGTACCCATGATCTTGTGGGGGCAATACAATTATTTTCTTTACTTACTAAAGCACAAAGTTTAAGGTCGAAAACTTGAACTGTCCAGCTAAAATGACTAGTAAAGCACCAATGCGATAAAAAGAAGTGCAACGCATGGCCATCAAAACATTTCGTAAGAGGGCTGAGCCGCTTCTCTTGTACTTCGGACGATTTGGGTGGTGGGTGGACCGGCTATATTATACTGGTGTAGACCATAGTCCACATGTGTTGATCCAAATTCTGCCCAACCCTGAGCAACTGCGCAAGTAGTAGATTTGGTCACTGGAGTCCATAAGGTGGCGTAGTAAAGGTCTTTTGTGTTAGATAAACAAGCTTATCCTTATGCCCCAAGACATTAATGTACAGGCGTATGGAATGGGTTAAGGATGATGCTACCCTTTATTAAATTGGTATGTGGAATAAGCAAATGAAAGGGGTTCAATGTTCAAGCAACCCCCTCGTTGCCCTTGGGATATTGCAACTGACAGAACATGCTTAGCATCAAAGTTGAGCTCTCTTTTTTTGCGGATGAAGCCAAATGGGGAACCGGGCAAAAGCGTGAAGTCACAAACCCGCTTTGACAAAAGTCTAGTTTAAGACTTGGACGGAGTTAATATTGCATGATTTAGGTTCGATTAGGGAGAACTGATGGAATGCGAGGAGGGGTTAGGCGATTGAGACTTTTTAGTACTAGACCGTGCAATAATTTAATGTGTATTGAGATGTTGTTGACATCAGTAAAAGATAGTGCGTGAAGCTCGTTACTAGTTGATCCTATTTTCTCCTCGTAACTAGATTTTTGATTATGGCTAAAATGGATTGTAACATCAGCAGCCTTGCTGGATGGCTTCTTATCTCTTACAGTTTATATTTGCTAGCATTCCATGCGCCCCTTACTGCTATGTCATAACCCCTTAGCATCATTATAGCAGATCTAATTCAATTTAATTTTGAAAAAGGGTTCAATAACTTTAGTGACAAAAAGGGTAGAACACATGAAATGCAAACTTTGCTCAATTCCTCAATTCAAGTGAAAATATGTGACAATAACGCATAGCTTCCTTGCTTCTGTGTAAGCTTTAGAGTGAAAATTTTACTTGAACCCAAATAGCCATCAAAAAGTACATAAAAAAAATTCTCCGAAACTTGTTTGAGTCTTCTCCTATCTTTTCCCTTTCTTAGAAAAAATGGACAGAATTTCACAGAGTGGAGAGCTGGAGCAATCAGTGTTATCACAAACATTGATCTCTTGACTTTAATGTTTCTGATCCGTTGATGCCTCTGTCACGGGCACGCAGAGACCATCTCTCTGCATCTGATAAAGGTGAGATTTTGAACCACGACAGCAAACAATTGAAGTTGGAATTGCTCCTCTTTTAGAAGAGTCACATGCACCGTGGTTATGAAGCATCAGTATTAAGGTAATGGCATGATGCACCCAAACAAGTTGCAAACCTATGTGGTGTCCAACCTACATTTGCCACAAATTGACTGGTTCACGTTTTCCAAAGTTATAGATAGATAACTCCTTACAATGATTGAAGCAAAATAAATTGACCAGGGTGTTAAAATGCAATATTGGTTACTTGTTGATTCAATCCGAGGAAGGATTCAATTGGCCTCCGTGCCGTGCCATGAGCCACGCTCTTAGGTTTGTCTGATACCAGTTAAGTTTGGTCTGCAATCACAAGGTCCCCAGCTCATCCGAGTCTACGAAAAATGCCAATTCCAGCCCACATGTTGCAAGGTTATAGGGCTGGTGGAGCTATGGTTTTTGGGATGAAATATGAGAAGTACAAGAGATGTAAATTGTTGACCTGATGATCGTATAGTCATTTTCGCTTTCTCCCTGGGGCTTCAAACGCGTGGTTGTTATGCCCTTGGACATCAAGTTTAAGATAGTGTTTGTTAAGAAAAGCGAAATCTCGGAACTGGCTCATGATAACTCATTTAATACGTGAAGGAAACGCAAGCTCGTGTTTAGGCTTAAAACAAGACACATATGAAGAAAAAAAAGGCTCCTTACTTAATTCATAGTGTATTTACTATATGTTGACCCGTGAATCTTTTATGTATGCACCCAAAAGTGGTTATATGAGCCGATAACTCATTATTGGTTAACCTCATTTAGTAATGAGCCATGTCAAGTTTAATCACAACACAAGTTCGGAAATTTCAACCTCGGCTTCTTTGCTAAATTTGTATGTTTGCATAACTGGCTTGACTCATTTGCTGACAAGGCCCTGCAAATGACCCTTAAAAGGACAGTGTGCATGCAGTTAGAAAGACTATTTGAAAGACTATTTGAAGTCACTAAAAAAACAAAAAGAACGACATAAACTTTGGGTAATTTTAATAGCACTTTCTGAATGACTAATGGCGCTCCTACACTATTACTTTTTGAATGTGATTTGTACAACAATCACGCAAAACTGAGCAAGGAGGATCAGGGAATCAGAGAGTGTCAGCAAAACTACCATAAATCTTGGTCAACACTATCGCTCTTAAGTTGGGTATGTTTTAAAGAATTATGAATAGACGTCATGACTTCATTCAGCTTAAATTGGGTATATTTCTTTTTCTCATTTAATCCAAACAAAATAGAGTTTGGAACATGACTTTTAGCAAATTTGTCTTTGTCATTGTGCTGGTAGTTGCTTCTCTTATCCATTCCTCGACATTCAATGCTCATTTATTTGCGAACTAACAAGTGTAATTGACCATATTTCACGATGCATTTTGAGCCAAGATAAGGTAAAAGAGGCAGAGAAGCAATTCTGCAAAAGCCTAGCCTCTTGTTGCCTTCCTTCCCAGTTGCCATTTTTAAGGGACGACAGAGGACCATCTACATACTTCTTCCTCAAATTCAACAAAAACATCCATTTCCCCGGTCGTTCTGAAGAATGTGGGGGCACAACTTAGGTTCTGAAGATCATTTGAACCAAAAGACTAAGTACATGTCAGATGCTAATGTTTGCATCTCTTTTAGTTATTTCTTGATCCGTTTTACGTCGTAAAACTGACCAAATGAATTGTTAATTTACATGTAATAGTGAAATAGTGCAAAGAGAAAAACAAATTGCCTCTTAAAACCGTCCTACCAACCTCCTATAGCAGATCATTAAAGTCAATACAATCATAGAAACTACTATACATACTAAACTTTTCCTAAACTTACTTTAAAGTACGTAAGCATTTGTAGTTATTTTCCTTCAACGAAGGTGTTCGGAATACATAGACTCAACCAGTACTCGATGACTAACGTGATCACTATATTCGCATCTTGTGAGCGACTTTTAAAAGGTTATCATGAGTAGCATCTGGCCTTTTCGAAGTACTTAGACTTTATGCTACTTGGATACGTCGAAGTGTAAATATTTGGAGAAACTATAGCTCGGAATAATTGATTGCTTGACGATTCTGATGTGCTTTGAAGTCAATTTGAGCAAGTCATTGAAAAATTGTGTTCTCAAACACTTTATCATCTACTTGAGTAAGCTAAGAGAGTGCTTGTTTAGCTAAAACTTTCTTCCTTTAACTTATCACCATGTCTCTCTAAAGTTCCAAAGACAATGACAGCTCAGACATATTTGAAAAACAAGACAACACTTCTTGGTTCAAAAAGAACTTTACTGGCATTTATCACACTTTATATTACCGACACTCTTTAAAGGTAACAATTAATTAAGACGTGATAGCGCACTTTTCATATCCCGTCCCTTTATATCCCACCTCTTTAGAAAAACACTAGCAGAGTATCAGTCATATGCTTCAGGGGGTGAGAGTGGCTTGCCTCTCACCAAATAGGCATTCCCCCCTTCTCACTTTCGTTTCATCTTTTATCGCCATATGTTTTGGTAGCTTTAGATCTGTATTTCTTGGTAGTGTTCAACGATTTTAAATTTATCTCTCTTGATTGAAATTTATGGGTTGTTGCCTATTCTCTTCCTCTAACTGAGGAGCCGGGTCTATGAGAAACCGGTCGTTGCTTGATTTATTTCTCTCAACTATTTCTTTGACAGCGAGAGAGATCGTGACTTGGTCTAAAAAAAGATTATCTCCATGATATGCAAGAATTTAAATTTATTTTTGTAAGAAATTTGAGAGATTCTGTCAGAAGAGAAAGAAAACTTGACCGCGAAATGTATTCCGCCCGTCTTGCTTGCATCGAATAATATCTCAATGTATTGTTGATTGACAAATGCTAAAAAAAAATTAGCGCAAGTATTTGGTTATTAAAAAGTAATTAGGAGATGTAATGGGAATTGAATGTACGATAATAAAAGTATATATATAATAATTAATTAATTTAACAACCAAACGATGGTTATGATTGTAGCCAGGCAATCAGATAGAGGAATCTTCCTGACCTTGTCTCCTACACGCACTGTCACTTTGGGAGTACAACGAAAAGACGTCTAGGCCAGTGGCACCTCGACACGTAGCATAAAGATACGAAAACAAGGATTTCCCCAGACGCTGGTGCACTGTGGTCAATCAGCAGCGTATCATATCCCCATCTCACTTCCAAATTTTGGTTCGTCCTTAAAGTTGTTGCAGCAGTAAAACCATTCATCGTCATCGTATAATAATAATAAATTAATAATCCCATCTCATTTCATTCGTAGTATATTAACGTTCCGGTTGCACAGACCAGGGCACGCATCTCGAGGCCCACTTCTTCTAAAATTGGAGGAGACTTCCAAATTTGTACCAAAGCCTGACCTGTTTTCGTTCCTTTAACCCAAACCACCACCACCTCCTCCTTTTCACTGAAACTCAACCAACCCCTATGTGCTCTAATGATGGTTTGATGAGGTGGATTTGGTTTTTTTTTTTTAGTGATTTTGTGTCATTTCTCGAACAAAGAGGGGCGGAAGCTTGTCTACCGGTCAACGTTGTAAAAACTTAGCATCCCAATAATTAGACGCCGCTACTAATTAAATGTCGCTCTGAAGATATGCTTCTTTTGCCGGAGAAATATTTTAAAGATGGAAGTCTGGACACAAGGATAAGGTTATTTTGTTGTGATTGAAGGTCAGGAATTAAATAATTGAAAAAGATCTGTTCGTAAAATAAATACTGGACTGAGGATATGCTAATCCTCCCTCGTACCTCTTGAAATGAAGAAACCCCTTTTCTTATTAAAGAGTGTGTAAGATATAACTGCTTTTATTTTCATTTGTATTCCTACTTAGTGTGCCTAACTAGCAACCATAACGCTGGATGTTTGGCAGTGTTGGACAAAAATTGGTAGAGTTTTGGCATTTACAAAAAAAACAAATAATTTGTAGCAGATGATATTTTTACTCTCATTATGAAGTAGTTAACCTCGAAACTCTTTTGGTACAGGTTCATAGACAGTTGTGGAGCGGACTAGTGCAATGTAGGTGTAGATGACTCTGGATATTTTGTTAATTCCGATACTTTATTATTAGTATCCATTATAAACTGCTATTAATGCGAGTATAGATGCTCTAAACTATTAAGTTAGTGACATTTCTTTTAGGAGAACGTCAGTGTGCAGTTCAATACCAGCAATAACCGATTTATGAAGGGGGTTTTTGGGCATTTCAAATTAGATTAGAGAAAGAGAAGGGAAGAAAGAAAAAAAGAAACCCAGTCTTATCAAATCTAATCTATCTAATATGATAATAAAGCAACCGGCTGAAGCCTGCCAGCGTGTCCCTAACACACACACACACACACAGACCAACGGATCAGGACATAACGGCGTCAAAATCAGTTCAAACGGCGACCAGCCCCCCATCCCTCTCTCTCACGATCTTCTTACAAGCTTTCGTATTTTGAGGACCGGCTCCTCTCTCTCTCTTCCTTTTCCCTTTTCTTTCTCTCTCTGGCCAAACGCCACCGCAAAATATCTTACCTTTCTGTCTTTCGCGAGCGACGGCACGGGAATCTCGCCGGAGGCCCGCCGACCCTCGCCGTGAAATATATATTTACTCGTTCTCTTGAGGAGGTTTCGTGTGAGAGTACACAATTGAGGAAGGAGGAGGGAGATAGATAGATAGGTTTGCAATTAAAATATTAAGGAGAGGGAGGAGGAGGGGTACATGTGGTTAACGTGCAATGTAGGAAAATAACACAGGAGAGAAGAGAGAGAGAAGGGCATAATCCGAAGGTGGCTTTGGAGGTTCTTGCACGGCACAGATATGTATAATGCCCTTTTGACAGATCCCTTCTCCTCCTCTTTACCTTGCCTTATGCCGTAATCCATTCGATCTCCCTTGCTTAAATATGCCTGCTCCTCTCTCCCTATTCCGGAATTCGCCCTCCGAATTTGTCGGTCTTCTCGAGCCCTCGGCCATGGCGGTTTCAGCTAGATTCTAGGGACAAGGTGCGTGCTTGCTTGCTGAATTGCTCTTGCATTTCGACGTTTTTAGCTAAATTCTTGGGTTTGATCGCTTGATCGGTGGCTTAGAGTTAATATTTCGGCTCTTGTCCCTGTTTTCAGCACCTGCTATCGCGATCGGCTGTTGAATTTGGGGCTTTAGTGCTTCTTTTCACTTCAACTTGATTTTTCCTTTCTGGATCCGCCTAATCTAATTCTTCGTTTTATCTATTTAGCTAAGCTCAATCTGGTGCTTTTTCCTTTCTGAATTTTGCCTTTTGTTGAACCGAATTATTGGCTTTGAGTCGGTTGACAGCTGTTGAATTTTGGGAAATAATTCCTTCTTATCTTCCCCATCTGTTTCCAGTTATTTATAACCTTAAATTAACGTATCATTAAAATAGTCCACAACCACAAAGTAATAAGAGCCTCGATGTAAACCCAAGTCTCAAAGTTCAGTGCTTGATTTTGATTTTTTAATTTTCATATGCACCTGTAAAGCTCTGATCTTTACTGATTGGCGATTCTCATGTGCATGACAGGGGGATTTTATTTGCAGATAGAATTTTGCTTGAAGTTTGATGTGTGTGTATGAAGTGAAGCAAGATAAGATTTTTTGTTTGGATTTTGGTGTGCCCTATTGAGTTTTAGGGTTCACCATGCCATTTGAAACAATGGACCTACATGGTTTGTCTCCATCATCATACTTCTCTGAAGATGCGTGCTTCCCTAACGAGGTAATAATCTCCTGTAATGCCCTGCACTTTCCTTTGAGGCCTGAAGTAATTTCTTTGAGTTCCAACATGTCACTAATCGCTTCTGCACTCAATTTGGCAGAGGCAGGTTGGGTTCTGGAAGACAGACAACATGCCCGACCACTGTGGTGAGTAAAGACTTTCCTACATGGACAGTGTAGTTCTCAGTGTTTAGGACACAATCCTTGTACAAAAACAAAATCCTCCTTTTGGTTGGTTTATCCTCTTTGAGCGAGTGATATTAGTTTCACTCCACATGGTATAGAAAGAATCTACGCGTTGGTTTGGAGATTAGTAGTATTTCCCTTCATTTACTCTTTTACAATCTTCGGAATTGTGATTACATCCATTCATGGGATTTTGGATGGACCTTAAATGCAAGGTACAATAGTCGCATGTTATGGAAGGACACCAACTGCATCCTAAATTTTGATGACATGAATCCCCTGAAGGCACCATTTCCAGTTTTGGTTATGTTTAGTAGACGGTGCTCAGTCCTAAAAAATTGATTGGAGTGAAAAGGCGGCAAGTTGAGTTTCTGGACTGCTTTGCCCACCTGCTTGTCTGCCCTTAAGAATCAGTATTTCAAGTTAAGTAATTGTAGAATGTGCAAGAAGCAATCGCAGCAAGTCAATAATTGACTGAATATGTAGGTTAATTGCAGAATCACAAGCTTGGGATCTTATAGAATCGATTGATCCTTGATCCTGCAAGCTTGAGAGCAAGTGGGAGAATACGTACTTGCAGAATTACAAGCATGGGATCTTGGGCAGCTTCTGCTGTCAATTGTCAACTTGCAAGATTTATGCCTGGATACTACTTTGAAGGCTCCAACATATGAAGCTATACTTAGTTAACTGACTGACTAATTTAACAGAAAGAGGAATACTCATTAGTATAATTTCAAACTTTTGAAGCCATCGACGGAAGCTTGCTTACTGCCAAAATGCCATCATATTTGGATTTGCGACTGCCTTCCTTGATCAAATTATCTATGATAATTGGCAGCACCAAATAGGCATTTTTTGTAATTAAATATTTTTCGATTTTGAGTCTACTTTCATGGATCTCGGTCATAGAGTTTGTGGACTTTCTTTCTCTTCATGGCATCACTTCCGTGTATTGCACAATATAAGGCATGCCACAGTGAAACATAAATGTGACACCGAAATGCAAAGCGACCTGATGAGGAAGGACTTGCATAATTTAGTTCTTTCTTTTATGCGTGAAGAAGTGGGTACGGATCTTCCATCATGAACTAATTGCATATTGCCTTTATTCAGGCTTAAAAAAGGATGGTTCTCTACGAGCAGCAGGCAGCAATTCACTTGCTTCGTCACCCCTGGAGAAACGGCTGCCAGTAGATTCTCATGTGGCAAAGTGCTTTAATATTCCCGACCCTAACCTGATCCGAGACCAGAAAGTTAATGCCAGTCATTCCTTACAGAGACCCCTTGACCGTGATACTGGAAGAAGATCTAATGTGCCTACAGAACCAGCCTCTTATTTTGTGGAAGCGGACAAAGTTAATGTTATGGGGGCTCAGTACGAAAATGGCCTCTTCTCAAGCTCATTATCAGAGTTATTTACTAGAAAGTGTAAGTTCCTGTATGTCCTCTCACTGAATTAGTGCATGTTAATGATGCCATCTTTACATAAGTTGCCACCCTGTATGATTTGAAAGTGGCATAACTCATCATGCTAATTGCATAGACGTCAGGAGTCATTGTAGCTTGCCGCCGTTTTGAATGCAAATTCAGCTTTTCTGTTATTGTCTGTGTTTAATTTCCTAAAGAGCTCTTTTTCCTTATGGGTCTATGGCACAGTGAGATTGTCATCAAAGAGTACTCCGTACGGCCATTCTGTTGGTGCTGCTGCGTCCCACTATGAGGAAGAGGAGCCTTTTGAATCCCTTGAAGAAATTGAGGCCCAAACTATTGGAAATCTCCTTCCTAATGATGATGACTTGCTTTCGGGAGTGACTGACGGGCTTGACTCTATAGCACAAGTCAGTTGTGGAGATGATATAGAAGATTTAGATTTTTTTAGCAGCGTTGGAGGGATGGACTTAGGAGAAGATGGTTCTTCCTCGGGGCAAAAGAATTCAATTATTGGGGAGCATCCTAATGGGGAGCACCCATCTAGGACTCTTTTTGTGAGAAATATAAATAGCAATGTTGAAGATTCCGAGTTAAGAGCTCTTTTTGAGGTGTGCTTTTCCTCTCCCTTCTTTTCTGGTGCTCTAAGATGCAGTTAATAGGGATCATATATTTTTTCTGGTCGTGATGAGTGTTTCCCTTTTGGCAAAATCTTGAATGCGCAGCAATATGGAGATATTCGCACTCTATATACAGCTTGCAAGCATCGCGGTTTTGTTATGATATCATATTATGACCTAAGAGCAGCTCGAAATGCAATGAAAGCACTTCAGAACAAACCACTGAGGCGTAGGAAGCTTGACATCCATTTTTCAATCCCTAAGGTTATCATTCTTTTCCATCCTTCCGCAGTTCGGTGTGATTGGAAATAGTGGCACCGTAATCTATAGTGAATTAAAAATATTTGAGAAAGGGGGGATTTTTTTCTTTATTTTTTGTGATTGATTAATATCTTAACGCTTTGATGGACCAAATAATGGGACAAAAGAAGTTTTCTGGTTGTTGCCGATTGTTCGGCAAATGAGTGGGTTATGGAGTTTGATTAGGGTCTATAGTTTTTTGGCGATTTTAGTGGAAACTTAATGGAGTAACAACCTAGAACCTTTCACGTGGCACACTTTCGAAAATTATTTGACTTGTGTGGCGTCTTGGCCTAGCTGATTGCGCGGCAAGTCATCTTGTGATACTGCAATAGTTCAGTAGAACCAGGCAATTAGTATGGTCAACTAGTCTAGTTAAAGAAATATAGCAAAAGTTAGTAAGCTGTCCCATTCTTCGATTGATCGAGTCAACTTGGTATTAGCTACAATATCCAACAAGAAAACATGTAAATCAATATCCATTACGCTTTCTTATTTTCTTTGTCACCCTGGTACTGTTATTATTCTAATTGTGACTTTATGCGTCGGTGCATTTGATTGCCGTCACCAATGGAAAGATTCCACAAGCTTTCTCACTGATTCCTAGCTTAATTGGCTATCCTTTGTTAGGACAACCCATCAGAGAAAGATATCAACCAAGGCACTCTTGTGGTGTTTAACCTCGATTCTTCTGTTTCAAATGATGAACTTCGTCAAATTTTTGGTGTCTATGGCGTGATCAAAGAGGTGAGTGTCGTTTGCCAGATCTATGCTTGACTTTTGTACTTGATTGGCATGATATTTACGCCATCATTGTTTCTGGAATGCAGATCCGCGAGACTCCACACAGAAGTCATCACAAATTTATAGAGTTTTATGACGTAAGAGCTGCAGAAGCTGCTCTTCGTGCATTGAACAGGAGTGATATTGCAGGGAAGCAAATAAAGCTTGAACCAAGCCGTCCTGGTGGTGCTAGACGGTGAGACTGTACAAGTTGTGGTTCTTGTTGGTTGCTTGCTCACTTTACGCTTGCCTGCATCTATATGGAACTAAACTCAGTTGGGATAGAGACCCAGATATTAATATGCAATTAGCTTGGAAGTTTTTAAAAGCAATTACTTCTGTTCTGCTAAGTTTGGTTGTTTCTTTTTTTGTTTACCCATCTATTTTTTCTAATTTCTATCTTTTCTTTTTTGCTTTTATTTTACTTCGTCTTTTGCCAGTTTGATGCAATCATTTCCCGAGCTAGAGCAAGAAGAATTTGGTCAATACCTGCAAGAGAGTAGTCCTCCTAGTAACTTAACAACTGGGTTTTCAGGTATTTCTGCGAGACCAACCGTTAAGTTGATTAATCATTTAAAGAAAACAGTATATGTTTGTTGCCTCACAGTTATTGTTTACAGGACCACTATCACATGGGCGTACTACATCTTCTGGAACGGATAATGGTACCACCCTGGGTGTGCACTCTGCAAATGGACCCACTAATAGTCCATACTTGAAGAACACATTCCAGCATGGTATTTCATCCAGTGTTTCTAATTCTTTACCGTCTCTTGGTAGAGTGGAATCACCTGGCAATCAGTCCATCACTGCTGAGACTGGCCTCTCACATGACCAACTGAAATTTGAATATCGGGGTGCTCCAAATTTTCATCCTCATTCACTGCCTGAGTATCATGATGGTTTAGCTAATTGTGCTCCTTGCAATTCGCCTGGCACCTTAGCTGCAAATATTAGTGCCCGACCGTCTGAAATAATCGAGAACCGGCAATTCTCCAGAGTCAGCTCAAATGGACAGACAGTCGAATTGAATGAAGGGGGTAAGTTCATGGATCTCATAATTCCATTGATTTCTTATGCATGTCAGTTCCCTATCAAGGCGTAAAATGTTAATACAGTAACCTTTACAGGGAAAAAATAGACTTCTCAGAACCCCTTATATGCTTATGCTTGTTTCACCGGTGTATCTCTGTTACAGTTTTTGGTCCCTCTGGCAATGGGAGCTGCCCTCCACCTTCTGCACATCATTATATGTGGACTACTCCGCATCACTCTCAGCCTCAAGGCATGATGTGGCCAAATTCACCATCATTTATCAATGGTACTGTTCACCCTGCTTCACGACTGCATACACTTGCTAGAGCACCATCTCATATGATGAACACACTTTTACCCATGAGTAACCATCATGTGGGATCTGCACCATCTGTCAATCCTTCTCTGTGGGATCGAAGACATGCCTATGCCGGGAACTCTCCTGATTCTTCAGTTTTTCATCCCGGTTCTCTTGGAAATATGAGAGTTTCTAGTGGCTCACCGCATCCTCTGGAATTTATCTCTCATAAAATCTTTCCTCGTGCTGTTGGAAACTGTTTAGACCTTCCGATCCCCTCCAAAAGTGTTGGCTTGCACTCCCATCACCAGAGCTGTGCAATGTTTCCCAGCAGAGGTCAAATGATTCCTATGATGGGGTCATTTGATTCTCCTAATGAACGGGTTAGAAGTCGGAGAAATGAAGGTCATTCCAATCAGGCTGACAACAAAAAGCAGTTTGAACTTGACATTGACCGGATACTGCAAGGGGATGACAAACGGACGACACTAATGATCAAGAACATTCCTAACAAGTATGTAGTAGTTCATTATAACTATGCCATAACAGCTATTGTTTTCGAAAATTCTTACTCTTCCCAACAGCTATTGTTATAAACCAAATTGGTGACAGTAAGATGCAAATATAACTTAGTCATGTCTAGTTGAGATTGGTTCAGTCATACAATTGTCTCTTGACTTTCACTGCTCACCAAAGCAAGTCTAGATTATGCACTTTTAGTGATTCTTTTAGACGGTCAACCTCAGAGGCTTATACGTTTGCGAGATTTTCATATGCCTATGCTGCTTTGACATTAGTTTCTTTTTCTGCTGGTACATACCTTCTTGACTTCTTGTTGTCTACAGAATTTAGTTTTTTTTTTTGGTCAATAACTGAAATGTTTATCATCGCAGCATGCTTAATAATTACACGGATGGCTTGTTTGGCTGCCATTTTATATATCTAGGAGAACTAATTTGATAGTTCAACAAAGTTTGTATATGACACTCTGAGCAAGTATATACTCAGATGCCATCCGGCAGTCGGCTACACTGTAGCTTACCTGCAACGCCTCTTAGCTAAAACATGGTTACATAGTACATGTCAGTTAGTGAGGGTCATAGATATGCCAATCAATTTTAGTCTTGAAGTAAAATGTGAAGCATCAGATTCACTTTTGACCATTCAAAGCAGGCTTTATATACCTTCATTATCTTGGGCTTTGCACTCACGCTTGCCTTTTTCCCTCTCTAGTGATAAGATTGTTTTTATTAAGACAAATGTGAAAAGTTTAGGAACACAATGAAACAGCTATTTTCCCAGTTTTTCTGCTCTGTGGTAAATGATACTATCTTTGACAATGCTGTCGGGCTTGTAGGTATACTTCGAAAATGCTTTTGGCTGCCATAGACGAACGCCATCGAGGAACTTATGATTTCATCTATCTGCCCATTGATTTCAAGGTAAATGTGAAGCCTTTTGGTGCTGATTGGGATGGAGGGATTTAGGGTGGATAATGTGTTTTACTATGCTCTAACCAATGATTTTATGGCCATCCATTTTGTTGCAGAATAAATGTAATGTGGGTTACGCATTCATCAACATGATTGATCCTTCCCTTATTGTTCCATTTTACCAGGTTTGTCTCTCTGGGGTGGCAGAGTTTTTTTTTCTCCTCATGGGGGCCGGGGGGGTGGGGGGAGAGGGATAATTTTTGATACCAAGTGCAGAATGATGTAGTAAGTAAGACTTGAGCTAAGAACTGTGGTATTTCGTTTTTGTAGGCATTCAATGGAAAGAAATGGGAGAAGTTCAATAGTGAAAAGGTGGCATCTCTCGCATATGCTCGCATACAGGGGAAAGCCGCACTCATTGCTCACTTTCAGAATTCAAGCTTGATGAACGAGGATAAGCGATGCCGGCCAATCCTCTTCCATACCGACGGTCCCAATGCGGGTGATCAGGTATGAGGATCATTAGATGCCTATTAATGTTCCTTATAATCTATGTACTTGTGTGTTTCGTAAAGCTTAACGGCTGAACGTCAGGAAAAAGGTCGATATTTCTTGTCATCTGAACATCCTAGTTAAAGTGTGTTTTTTGTTGGCTAAGCATTGTTTTATGCCCATGACATTTCATCTTTCTCATATCATGAGATGGTCTGCCAAGTGCACCATGAGGGCAGAACCCTGAGGCTGAGCTACAACTGTGAGGACTCACGCAAGTCCTTCCTCAATGCAGGTGCCCTTCCCAATGGGTGTTAATGTTCGATCCAGATCCAACAAGAATCGAGCCAGCACGAGGGAGGAAAACCATCTAGAAAGCCCACGAGATATAGCAAACGAAGAGGAATCTTCCAATGGGGACTCATCTTCAGGTTCTGTGAAGGATTCAGACTGACCGATCCACTTCCATTTTTGTGGGCACTAACCTTATAGGATCCAAAATCCACCCCAAATTTTATTGATGTATATTAGGGGTGATTTGACGGAAAAGCAGGTAATTTTTGTTGTTGAATAGCGGAAAAAACTCAGTTTTGGTGTTTCTGAAGAAGCTCCCAAGATATTTTGGGGATGCTGGGTGAGAGCTAAGATCCATTCCCCTGGAGTTGTAATGTTAAGAAGGCGGATGGAAAAGGGAACTTCAGGCAGAGCTTCAAAAATTTTGGATGGTTTGAGGATACTTATTCAAAAGTAGATTTATGTATAGGAGTTCCCAAGTGATGATGGAGAAATCTTTGAGGAGGCTTCTTCCTGCCACCCCCTTCGCTCCTGGCATTTTCACTGTCCTCGTTTTGGTGTTCTATGCGCTGTTTGCTACGAGACAATGAGTCAGAGGGCAATGTTTGTTCATCTGTTCTTCTTTTAATCTTGCAAGACAATGATGTCTTGTACCATTTCGTCGAGAGTTCGGAGGGAAACGCTGAAGTCCTCTGCATGGCTTAGCTACCTTCTCTCCAAGTATGTACACTTGTGCACTTATATATGATAATTAATATACTATGCTGCCTTTTGTCTTCTAATATGGTACAGTACCTCACGGGTTTACCTTTTCGCTTTCCATTATTTTGTTGTCTTCCCGTAACATACTCCGTAATTAACGTCAGCTTCACATAACCACCCCCTTTATGAGAGGTTTTTGTTGCATAATCCATATATAGCCAGCTTATGATTGTTTTCGGTTAATAAAAAAAATATTAATTAAACAAAGCCGTCCAGTTTACCCGCTAGTTTTGTCAAAGATATATTGTGTTCATCATGTAAAGAAAGGGACGGTGGTTACCAAGTTGACATCAAAGATTTTACATTTAACTACTCTATCGAACCAGGGTAACAATTCCCTTTGCATAAATAGAACAACACTGCAACCATGAACTTGCTGCCAACTCATTGCGCAGGTCACCAGTAAACACTGAGGCATGTTAAAAGTTTGATTCACGTTATTAGGCAAAGCAAATCTGGGATATGGTACAGTATTCTAGTTAGCAACCGGCAGCTGTAGAAACTACTGTTTTCTTTTCCCAATGTAACAAATATTGCTACTTGTTGGGGAGCCAAATCCTCATCAACAGTTTCTAACTAGTTGAACAACCAAGTAATGTCTGCAATACTTAACAACGGCCAACTGAGCAGGCAAGAGCTCTTCACTTCGGGTATAGAATGTCATAGTGACCTGGTCGGTATAGCAGGTTGATGAACGGGCTAATGGTCTCAGGGCCACCAGCAGTAACACTAGGGAGATCACCAGAAGCAGGAATGAAATCATGATGATTCACACTTACACCACCAGCATCACACGAGCTTCGATCAAGATATATAACACGAATTGGTACACCCAATGCATCCGACAGGGCCGTAATGTGGACATGGTCACTTTCTTCGCCCATTGGTTCCACTGCTGACTTGCAGAACTATATAGAAGCAAGAGTTGATGAGGAAAGGGGGTTAGGTATGAGTGAATCACAAAAAAGCTTCATGAAAACCAACCAACTTTGAACTTGAAAATGAGCTGTAAAGAATCTAGGCCTGTCTGTCGGGATAGAAGAACAATATAAACACAAGCCTTGTGTATTTCAACAAAGGTTGTGAATATAATGCATGCACTAACTTTGGAAGGACGATAAGAATTGCCAACAAACCTGCTCCACTGTTGCATTTGTTAGTCCCAGTATGAATGGTTCAAAAAACTCTGCGCGTTTTCGTATTTCACCAGAGGTAACAAATCTGAAGAACATCACAACTAACCCAATAAAATACGTCAAAAGATAAACATCACTATTTAATACTGCCTTCTCTAAGGCAAGACGTAAAGTGGTCATATAATATAAGCGTCGTTGCAGATCACATCAAACTTCATGTATTCGGCGCTTTCAATGGGTAAAGGTAGAAATATACTCAACAAGCTATCTTACCATAGTCTGATACTGATTGATCTCGACTTCTCTGCAATAGTTCATCATGGCTGAAACCATAAAAATGACATTGAATGCGCAGACTCAGAGAATTGTTCCATTTAACAACAAAAACAATGAATTTAGACTCGGTATACATTTCAATTCAAGGTTGATTATAAAATATCAGGTTAGTCTCCAGACCTTATAGAAGCTTCATTCTCTTCCATAACACTTTCCAGCTGTTCAAGAAATAACTGAAAATTTAACGAAAGATTCAGAACTACAAAATGAAGGAAAGGAAAAGTGTAAAAGAAAAAAGGGAAAATGAAGCCAAAGGAAATTAAAGGCTGATCAAAAAAGCATCACCGTGTAACAAAACTTTAGTGTATCGTATGACATAGTAAATACAAAGGCAGCATCTAAGATCCTTGGAAGTGTCATAATCACAAGAAAATTGAAAAAACCAAAAAATTAATCCCACCATGAACTCAGAAGTCCTGTAAAATGTCCACCTCCATTAAGCGCCAGCATATAATCGAGAATGGTATGGAATACTCCGTGTACTTATTGACTAGTCCTACTGGCTCCAAAGCTCTGCCTTAGTATGGAACCTAAGCTTAACAATACTCGGTTGATTGTGCTAAGCAATCAAGTGTTCAAGGTCTTTCATCTGCAAGACCATGACGAGAGGAATAAGTACACCAGAAGCCTTATACTTGTAGGGTATCTCAGCTTGGCCCTCATACTAGCGATTTGGTCGATCAACCCTAGGGGTGAGCATCAAACCGTTCAAACCGATCCGAACCGCTCAAACCGAACCACGTCCAAAGGTCTTAATGGTTTGGTTCCACATTTCTCAAGCCAACCTCGTTTTGGTTTGGTTCACGGTTCACTTTTTTGAAACCGATCACAAACCGAACCGAACCGACCTATGATATACTAATATATTTTTAGTTACATTCATCGATAATTTTTATATACATTGTACTAAGCAAATCTAAATAAACAAAACCTAGAAAAAAGAAAATAATGAAAGCAGCTATAACACAAAAGTCTAGTTTGTTTGTCTTGTATTTCTTGTAACATATGTCTAAAACAATAGTTAAACTATATATTTAATACAAGTAGTTAATTATTGAATGTAACCACGTCATGTGCAATTTAGAAGAAAACTATAACTTCAATTTTGAATAACATTTGGATTCAGTAATAGGTTTGCAGAGAAACAACTTTTTTAAATGGGTACATATCGATCCAAACTGACTAAACCGAACCGTTTAAACCGACTAAACCAATGGTGTTCGGTTCGGTTCAAGATTTTTTAAACCGAGGGGTAACGGTTTGGTTTGCGGTTTGACCCCCAATCCGAACCAAACCAAACCGCGCTCACCCCTGAGCATTAGTGTCTCGATTAAGCTCTTCCGTCCAAATCTGATGATGATTTAGCCGTCAAATTGTTGTGCACTTGCTGTATGGCACATGATGGTATTAAAAATCTCATTTGGCGCCCTTTCAGAAGATTTATCATCTGTTCCTGATTTTTCTCTTTAGTTTTAAGAAGCTCACTATTTTACATGGACTCTCATAATGCGTGAATTACCCGTGACGGACACTCAACGCTTGGACATGGTTAAGGGATGTATCCGACATATCTTACTTATACGATAAGCCACTAAAAACGCTATCTTTTAGTATTACTTTTAGTTTGCTATTGCTTTGAGATGGTATATTTAACTTAGCGAGATGCGCGTCACATTAAACACCATGTCAATTAAGGAATTCCTAGAAAATCACAATAGATAGGAATATATTGTCGTGTCCCTGCGGCTTGAGTTTTCAAAATTAGAGGAATCTGACGCTTGGACACGTATCCGACTCGGACACTCATATCGAGTCCAAGTAAGAGAGCTAAAAAAAACCTCTGCTATGCACTGTCTTCAGCCATCCTTCCCCTCAAAACCAAACTTAACCCACTTTCTAACAAGTGAAAAAGCCAACTCCAATAAACCTGAATAACTCCACTACCTAATCCCGTCTTCCGTATCCTCCTACTTTCTCTTCTCTTTCCTCTTGTAAGGCCGTCAAGAAGGAAGCGTCGTTACCCAATTGACTCGCACAAAAATCATCCATTCAAAAGGAAAAAAACGGTTGTAGTTGATCTTGTCGACAAGAGGTCTATGCTCTGAATATAGTCAATTGTCTAATTTACACTGTCAACTATAACAATTTCGGATTCTTCACTTTATTTTTGCATTTCTTCACAACGCCTGACAAAATTGTTGGATCTTATAGGGTTCATCTTCGCCTTCAGATCAATGAAACTTGTTAGCTAAAATCTTTGGGTATGATACTTGAATCTTGAATTTCAATTGTTTGGAATGATATCTAGATCTTGGAATTCGATTTTTTATGGATAAGATGTTTGGGGGGATACTTGAGTCTTGAATTTCAATTGTTTGGAATGATATCTAGATCTTGGAATTCGATTTTTAATGGATAAGATGTTTGGGGGTCAAGTCTAAGTATAAATCAAGATATTAATTTACAAGGGTGACCAAGGTATGCATAAAGGCTGATTCGGTTAAAATTCTAAGATCAATTTTTCTAAGAACTGTGAGTGTGTGTGTGAGAAAGAGAGAGAGAGAGCTGGCAACACAAGGAAGAAAATAAAGAGCAAACTAAGAAAAAGAGGATAAATTTTACAGGGAAGTGGATTTAGCAAAATCGTGAGGAAATCGACAACAAAGAAGGGCAGAAGGAATCTAATTATATATATATATACGAAAGTCGAAACTGAGAGAATATAACACTCTTTCCTACTTGGCATGTCTCTCTTTATGCCATTTGGCATTAAACCAACCATATAAATTTTACTTCTCTCTCTTCCATGTAAGCATAACCCACTTAAACAAATCTCTCTCCATAAATTTTAAATTTATATCTCATTCTAATCAATATCTTATTCAAATCTTGAAACTTTCAAATATTACACAACTGTAACATTTTTTCACATCTAACATGATTAATCTCCTTTTTACATTAGAAGTCATATAAAATATTTATATATATATATATGTCTATATATACATATAATTATCTCTCATATTATATTTTTCTTATGTCGCATAACTTTTTATATTGTTTTATTAGTAAAAACCTCAATACATGGGTTCTTAACATCGTTACTAAAAATGGTTAGAAATATAAAAAAAAACTCATAAAAAGGTGAAAATAACATTATCTGTTATTTGTATTCGACATATAAATATGAGCTTCTAATTAGCCGTTGATCCCGTGTGCAACGCACAGGATTAATACTAGTTTATAATGAATAACAAAGGGGTGACTAAGGGCGTATTGCTTTTTCTTCATCTCTTATGGTGTATTTTCCGCTTTGATATCAATTGCACATCATCTTCAAACGCCGGCATTGGAGAGGCATCATTAAAGCAGTAAACTTAGAGATACTGAAGGGTGACTGCTTTCAGTGGAAATGGTGGTAGTGGCTAGAGTTGGAGTAGAAAATCGAAATAAAAACAGGGATATATGATGGTTTTGGGGGGTTATATGTTGCGATAAAAGAGGAAGAGCAATGGAAAATTGTTGAACGAACACATGCGAGGGAGTTGGGTTGAGTAGAAAATTAATGACCCCAAATTTGACCAGGACCACGCACAGGAAGACTTATTTCATGGCCAATTTCATTCACGGATTTTAAGCCAACATTGTTTCCTCACGGTCATAACTTGGAAAAAGAAGCGAGGAAGTGGTGTGCTTTCACAAAGCACTAAGAAATGTAATATTCCCTCTGTCCCTTTTTAATTGATCACCTTTGACTTGCACACTTATTTAAGATATAAGTTATGTTTTACAAGTTCTCAATTCTACCCAGACTTGGCAAAATATTGCCGGACCAGCGGGTCTACCCGTATCCGCTCAAAAAAGCCGTGTACGGGTACATATATAGAAGACCCGCTGAAATTAGACCCGCACCCGAACCGAACCGTAATTTTCGGGTCGGGTAATCCGGATTTTCTGCTATACAAATGAATTTAGGGCTTCATTCTCACTTCACTAATTTTCTCTTCACTTCTTCAGCCACAACTTTCTCTATCTTCATCTCACTCTCAAACCACACCCCACGACGATCACCGGTCATCGTCCACAAGATCGCAGATCCGCGCCTCCGTCGCCGTCTCTTTCCACCGTCCGTCGCAGATCCGTGCCTCCGTTGCCGGCTCTTTCCCCTTAGACCACAATCGCACCTCCGCATCTACTACCGCCGTCGGTGCACCTCCGCAGATCAGCCACTTCCACCGCAGATCTACTACCGACGATCACTTCCACCGCAGATCCGTGCCTCCCCCGCCATCTTCTCCCTAGACCACAATCGCACCTCCGCATATCTACTACCACCATCAGTGCACCTTCGCAGATCAACCACTTCCACCGTAGATCTACTACCACCGACGCACATCTTTCTAATTACATCATTTTTGTAATTTGCATGTATTTGTTAATTATTTTGTTAAGTAGATCTGTAGATGTATGAATGGTGGATTATGTTGTGGCTTGTAACCTTAGGTGGATCTTGATGATGGTCGTGTAGATTTGCATTTTATATTTTTTGGTGCAAGATTTGCATATTGTTAAGGGATGAAATTTGATGGAGAAGAAGAATAAAAAACATTGAAGAATGCTTTGGCCGTAAAATATGGCAAAATAATGTAATTAGAATTTGTTTTATTAAAAACAAAATTAATTAAAAATTGGTATTTTACCTGCGGATTCTAAAAAAGCCTACCCGGGAAAAATCGGGTAAAATATACCCGATCCGTTTTTACCCGGACCCGATCGGGTTTTACCCGTATCCGGCGGGTATACCCGTTTGCCAGGTCTAATTCTACCCCGAGAGAGAGAGAGAAGGGGGGAGGGAAGAAAGTGGGCCAAGAAAGGAAAAAAATGAATTGGTGGAGGATTAAATGTGGAGAGATATAGAACAAAAAAAAGTGTAAGAAGGATAAACATGAAAAAACATCTAAAGTATCTTTCTTAATTTGGAGATTGATCCAATTCTTTTAGGACATCCCAAAAAGGAAATATGATCAATTAATTGAAGACAGAGGGAGTATTTGGCAGCGACAACAGTTAACAAAACTAATCCCAATGTCCACATTTCATATGTTCATTAACCATAGTTATGCAGCATAAATAATTTTAAGGCATGATAGAGTCCAAAATTTAAACCAATATCCACTTAAACTGGCTTCTTATACAAATCTCATAGAGGAACATGGTGGTCTGCCTCTGAAGCACGGACACCTCTCCTAGGTGGAGGTATGGTGTCCTAAACGGACGGACACCCCGACACCCTCCGGACACCGCCAGACACGTGTCGGACACGGCTCATCGGTGTCGGAATTTATTTATTTTTTTTTTTATTTCCGACACCGTGTCGGACACTTCATCGACGAGTGTCGGACACGGCGTGGAGCAGTGTCTTACCGTTTGGGGCCAATTTCAATGGATCTGGTGTTGCCGGAGCTAGTTGACGGAGATACTGAAGCCGAAGCCAACAGATCTGGGCTACGGTCGCCGAAGGAAGAGAAGCTAGCCGCTGTCGCCGTTGCCCGTCGTCGTCGCCGGAGGTCTCGCCGTCGTCGCTGGACTCCTCCGCCGCCGTCGCTGACCCACAGGTTACGGCGGTGCTAGAGCTTCTTTCAGTCATCCCTCTCGTCCTTCTCTTTTTTTCTTTTCTCCCTTTTCTTCTCCCGATCTGTCCTTCTCTTTTTTTTTCTCCCTTTTGTCCTCCGTTTCTGTCCTCTCTTTTTTCTTTTCTCTCTTTTGTCCTCTTGTTTCTGTCATTTTCCTTTTCTTCCTTTGTCCTCCCAATTTCTTTCTTTTCTTTTTTTTTCTTTTCTCCCTTTGTTGTTGCATTTTCAGTATATTAACTAAACAAATATTGATCAAATAAATTATAACTTATAGTTTTTCATTATTATTTGTTATTTTAGATTGTGAAATATATTTAATATTTATTAAATATATATATATAATATAAAATATATTTAAAAAATAGCGGTGTCCTGCGGTGTCCAAAATCTGATTTTTTGGAAATTGCGGTGTCCGGTGTCGGTGTCCGACACCGACACCGTGTCCGTGCTACCTAGTGGTCTGCATTTATGTATAAACCAAGCAGAAAACTAATACTGTCTCTCTCTCTCTCTCTTTCTCTCTCTCTTGGGTAGAATGAGAAGCTCATAAAATAAAACTCATCCTAAATAAGCGTGCAAGTCAAAGGCGATTAAATAAAAAGGGACAGAGGGTATATAAATTGCTAGGCAAGGCCTATTACCCATAACAAAAGCATGAGCTAAGTGTTCCCCACCGTGTTTTCCATTTTTATTTATAAATAATTAATGTGATTTCCATACGTTACAATTTTTGCTAGAATACTTGCACCATGTTTCCGATTGTCAATATAAATAATATGATTTCCAAATGCTACAATTTTTACTAGATATGGTCCTTGTGTGAAAAAAATTATCAAGGAAACACATCTAGTATATCGTGCAAAAGGTTAAATCAACTTAGTTATTTATGTAGAGCTTTAAGGGTCACAAATTTTCAGTATCCAGTGCAAAACACCACAAAAGAATGCCACTGCTTGAAAAGAGTATCATTTCACGGCAAATAATAAAAGCTAGATGCTGGCTTCTAATAGGAACTTTCAACAGATCTAAGCTAAGTCATAACCCAATGAGAAAAGATAAGGTAAAATTTATTGCATTAGAAACAATAGAGGCCCAACTTCCATCTACTAGTTAGCATCAGTTGGCGAAGTGTTAAGACTTGTTTATGTATTGAAAACAGCATCGACCATGCAACAACACAACTTTATTTACTTATTATGGAAGAAAATATCAGATATGGATAAGCAATTTACCGCAAAAAAATCTTCAAAGGTGAACTCTGCATAGCCCAAACTCTGAAGTGTCTTTTTGCATTTTTCCACATTGGTTGTGATGCGATCAACTTCCTCTCGGTCTTGTGAAACCAGAATATGCTCCTTGATTTGGCAACCCAATAAACCTTTCAGCAACTGAAGTTATAATACCAATATAACCCTTCTAGTAACAAGAACAAGGGGAGAAAACTATTGAAGTTTGTAAAATGTAAGTATATCATACAAGGTAAGAGAACATAAAACTTCGAAAGAAGCAGTTCCCATCTCCACGCGTTCGCCTGATGCCAGCATATTTTTCATTCAGCACCTGCACGATATCAGAAACAATTGTGATCAAGTACCAGTTGCAAGGGAACCTACAACGAAGGATGACTAGAATTTCATCTTGGGCAAACCTTTATTTTCTCCAGTAAAATAGGGCTTCCTGACTGATATTCAGCAGCTAATGAAGAGAGAGGTTCCTGCAGTTAGATTACCTTAGAGGTCTTAATATAGCACCAAAATTGATAGACAACGCTTATATGGACAAGGCTCAATGTGTGATGGTGTTTGCTCTCACCTTGTCACCAACGAACGGAAGTTTCTCGGCTTCCTTAGCCCAGATTGCAGATTGCTGTTGCATAATGTCATCATCCTTGATGTTTGCCCAATTATCAGCTTCGGATACTTTAACGGATGTCATCGACTCCATTTCTGCATCCAGTGGCAGCTCCTCCTGATTTTGCATCTCCTCTGGCAGAAAAGAAGATCTTTTGTTTGTTCAGTCAACCTAAAAAAGAAAAACTGATTACCTCAATGTGCTCACTCAAATCTCTATCAAAGACCTGTTCAACACAGGGAGAAACGTATCAGTACCTATAAGTAAGATGCAGTCAATCGTCCTTTGGGATATATATTAAGGGACCAAGACAAGTTTTAAATCTAAAATTTGGACATGTTCCGGTAAGCGTGCATAAATGGGCTATATGAAGCATGTTATATATGCGATGAAAGAAAGTAGACTTAGTTGTTGCCTAGGCATACTCGTGTACATCAAGCTACCACATTTGGTTAAACTATTCTCAATGTATAACTGATTAAACAAAAAAAACAAACTCCACCAAAGAGTAAGGGAGTACCAAAACCACAATATATTACAACCTAATGTATCACAAGGTTTACCAAACTCTAGACAACAGGAGCTAAGCATGTAGAAAACTGAACCTCACGCTTGCCTTAAGTGAAAAGAAAAGTGATTAATCAAGCAAGCCTATTATGTCCCTTGCCATTAAGTGACAAGGCATCAAATTGTCTCGTCTCCTTCAGGTGCCCCTCTGGCTGTACCTTCCACCATGTCAGGCGCACAATTTTGCTTTCAATAATTATGTATCCCTCCCTCCAAACTAGGCGAATTCGTCCTCCCTCACTCCCTCTCTCTCTCAATCTGTTTAAATATAGGCACCTTGAAGTTCTTGGTCCAAACAAATTTTGATCAAACTAACAAGAAAAGGGGCAAGTTGAGAATAGCATATGAAGAAACAGAAAATGACGCACTGATCATGCTTTGAACATAGGTTGATAAAGTGCATAACTTATACTGCATCTATCTTGGCTTGATAAGACGCCACGCCATGGCGAAAATATAAGTTGTTTGATATTAGTTGGAGGTCACAAGTTAGAAAGGTGGAGACCACAAAAAGAAGGGAAAGACAGTACACTTAAATAGCAGTAGGTCACACAATGGCAATGGGCCGCCAAACTCAGGAATAATAAACAAAATCAACTTGCATTTCAGAAACTTAGGAGTCCTAGTATTTTGGAAAGAGTAAGATCTATCGAACATGGGTTTGTATTATTCCAGGCAAACTAGTCAATTTCGATCTATGTTGGAGTCGTTAAGATAATATTAGCAATCACAACTATCCTTTCTTTCGTCCTGGTCAAGTTGAATTAGGAGCCTTCCAGCAACCTACAAATATACAGGTTATCCCCGGTTTAATTATACTAGTTACAATTACTAGATCCTGATTTGTGCAACATGGGGGGATGGTAGACTCTTCTTCCTTTCCTTTAGTGCTAATATATAATTCAGCACTCTCTCAAGTCAGAGGTTTCCCCATGAACTTAAGGAAGTCATCTTATACGATAGATGGCGGATGAAGTGGTGAACTAACAATCACCGACAACCATAGATTCCAACTGGAAAAATAGAAAATAGGTGCTCCAAGAATTTCTTGAACTCCCTCTAAAATGGCTGATTCCTGAACGCCGTTCTCTACCCCTTTCATCTTTGGCAGTCCTAATGTTTGTCTCGTGCAAAGCATAATTCAAACAAACAAAATTTAACAACTCATATCCCCATTATGCCAAACATTAATGCAGTATCACTTTCTTTAACCAAAAATGGTTAGAACATATAGAAAGCCCTAGATAATACAACGATTTCATGTTCCGTGTATATGTTAGAACATGAGATCTAACACACTGAAAAATGACGAATCAGCAAACGGAAGATAGAATCTGCATCTACACAACGAATGGCAGAAATGAGAAACTTCCTTGGGTCCCAAACCCTAGGCACCAATTTACTGTGGGCTACAAGTACGACACACTGGCACACATACACGCACGCACTTCAATAAATGACAAGAAAACAAAGGCCGTGCGATTCGTAAAGAGAGGAGAACTGACCAGTGAAGATGACAACGATGAGAATAACTGACGAGATTATAGGCCGATTTATTAAGGGAACGGGCGATTAGATCAACGGCGGGGGTGCGTGCACCGAGATGAAGGACGGAGGGAAGCGGTAGTCCAGTTGAAGAGGGGCTCCCGAGGAGTTGAAACTCCGTGCAGTTCAAAGCAAGTCGAAAACTCCGGCCCGCCTCACCGTTTCATCCGAAGCACGGGTCTATCAATACCCCGGTTCGTTTAGTCACGGAGTGAACGTGAGTCCAATTTCACCAAGGCCTATGCGCGCTAGGCCCAAATGCTGGAGCTAACCGCAGCTTGGTTCATGGACGCAAGGGAGAACACGCTGGTGAGGTCTTGAGCATTTCTTTGAGGATTTCTTGTCAGATTTGGTTCTTGGACGTCCATTACCGATGCAAAATGGCAGAGATTCATTCAATCATACTAAGAGACCGCGGGTCCAACATTTTGAATTATCCTCGTGATGTGAAAGTCGAACATTCTAGTGACATCTTATCAATTTTATCCTTATACATTGGGAAAGAAGATGGCTAGAATTATTTTGTTAGTCTTATCATGTTAAAAGGTTATGTGGCACATTATGAAAGTACGTAGTTTAACTTTCCTCCCGCCCAACCTATGAAACATCTTGAAAACAAGAGTAAGGACTCCTAAATCTACAATGGAGTACAACTTATGTAAATACCAGATAGCGTTCAAAGTCCTTTTGATTAAGTAGCGAAAATGGCACGTAATGAGCCTGTTAGTGGTTAGTCCCATGAGACGCAAGGGTGCACAGTCCCAGAGAGATGAGCGACGAGGTTGTATACCAGGTCTGAGCTAAGAGCAGACCGGCATGAGTTAAAAGGGTGTGTGGTTTGATATATTCAGGTGAGTGAGAGAAAATTTGTCCCAAGTCTGCCATACGAAAAAAGAAAAATCAGGCAGAGCTCTGGCTAATATGGTGATTTTCTCTTTTTTATTCTCTATGCTAAGGCAGCGTACTTATATTGAGCAGAGGATTGTATGTGAGGTCACATGCTCTCTCACAAGTTCTGTGATTGTAAGGTGGGGTCTGGTACCTCCGGTTTGTTGTAGTCGACTAATGGGGACAAAGGCAGAGAATGACTTGGAGTAGATCTTGTTTCCCTCGTCCTGAAGAGTGTGTTCTAAGTAATGGTCTCCATAGAGGACAGTTAAGAAGCAAGTGATGACCCCTCGACTCCTGAGAGGGTGCCCAAGCCGGTGCAAGGATGGGTAATAGATTGTTCATCCAAGGAAGTTGCGCCGATCTTGTGATTATATGCCAAGTCATTGTGCTAGTAGGTGCCGCCATCTCTTATAGGTGCTGTCGATCTGTACATTACATTTCGGTTGAGACACTTTACATAGGATAGGTTCAACCAGTCTATTGGACTTATATGAATCCTCAGAGCCTCACCCCTCCAACAGAATGACGGTAGGTCTTCCCATGCCACATAAAATTCCTCTAATGCCACTTGAAGTTGAGGAGGATTGATGTTGGGAGGAGAACTAATTGCCAAGAGTAGAACAGTTACAGACGAGGTAAGGCCAGAAGGAGTGTGACATGGGCAACTGAGTGGATTTCACTTCTATGGCAATTCCTTCTTTAGTTTCTCTTTGACTTCTCCAGGTAGAGACTCATTCAGCGCTGCTAGATACTTGAATAATAATACACTAAAAGAGCCTGGAGCAAAGTTTTCGGCTAGGCTTAGAAAGGTAGTTGTTAATATATGTTTTATATTTATGTCCCATACCTGTTACTCAAAGAAGGCTGTAACTTGACTCTAAGTATATAAGACATTTTATCTCACATAGGTTGTCTAGAAAAGATCACTGTTTATCTCTAACTAAATGCAAGTTGTCTTGTATTGTATTTAAGGTAAAAAGAAAAGAGAGAATAGTCATTCTTTGAGTAGACAAACAATTGAGAGATACACATGAGGGAGCGTTGTAAATCTAACATGTGCAAAATAGATTTGAGTTCTCTCAAATTTCTTTTGTTCTCTTGTTTGTTTATCGTGTTCTATATATATTTATCTGGAACGATTTCGTAACAAGTAGTATCACAGCTTTCAGGTTTTTTTGGGCAAAATTGAAATAGATTTTAAAGGAAAAATATGTCGAACAACAAGATCATTAAGTATGCATGTGAACAATTTAATGGGAAGCCAAATTTTGGCATATGGCAGAGTACGGTGAAGGATTGGAGCAATGCGATAGGGGATGCCAAAGCACGCATGAGGAGCGAGCTCGAGGTATTTGGAGAGCTCTTGCAGGGGACTGTCGCAAGTCAGGTGGAGCTAATCTTCAATAGATTAGATGACATGGAGGTAGACAGCCGACTAGCCATGCTAGAGGGAAAAGTCGGTGTGTTCGCAGGGGAGTTAGATGACTTGATCGAGGACAGGGTCGTCCATTTCACCAAGCGGGAGGTGCAACGACACAAGGTCCTTGAGGGGCAAGTCGCGGAGCTCTAAGAAGAACTAGCTGCTTATAAGATGGAGCTTACAAGAGCTACTAGGCAGGGGTGTATCACGGTGCATCCAAGGCGAAAGAAAGTACCGGTGCCGAAAATCGTACAATGGAGCAAAGGAGGCGAGGCAGGTGGATAACTTCTTTTGGCACTTGGAGTGGTACTTTGAAGCCCTCGACATCGACGACGAGGAGGAGAAAGTGCAGACGACAGTTGTGTACCTTACGGATACAACTGCGCTATATGGCTGGGTGCGACGTCAAAACGTGAGAGAAGTTCAAGCATGAACTAAAAAGACAGTTCTATTTGGAGAGCGTCGAAGATATGGCGATAATCAACCTTCAACGGCTGAGGCAGAAGAGGAGCTTCCACGAGTGTGTGAAGGAGTACTTGGCTTTGATGCTCGAAACATCAAAAATGTCCAAGAGGCAGCTACTATACTTTTTCGCTGACGGGGTGCCACAGAGTTGCGGCAGAGGGAACCACACGACTTGGCTTCCGTCATGGTGATTGCTGAGAGGTTAGAAGACTTCAAGCAAGTGAGAGGCCGAGATCTCCACAACACAAGCATGCCAAATGTGGGGGAGACGGTAGGTTGAAGAGTGTCTCGCCCAAGCAATCGATGATGAGCAAAGTGAGGACGATGGATGTTGCCGCCATCACAAAGGGGAGAAGAAACACGAGGGAAGCCACAAGCGGAGTGGCTCTCGTGATCGTAAGGCTCATGAAGGGCCCAGGAAGGATGCTTTTATTGTGCAGCGGGAGGGAGGGCAAGATGATTGCGTTCCTCAAGAAGCACAAATGCAGCAAGAGGGATTCTTCTTGCAGTGACAGGGAGGTACACATGGGGCATTACAGATGTCTCGAGAATCGTACGCAAATACAGTTGGTTATCTTATGTATGCCATGGTCTGTATCAGACCTGATATATCACATGCAGTTAGTATGGTCAGCAGGTATATGGGAGATCCAGGAAAGAAACATTGAAATGCAATGAAGTGGATCTTCCGTTACCTATCAGGTTCGACCAAACTTGGCATCATGTTTAATCGTGATGGGGCAAGAGGTGAGGCCTCTGGCTTTGTGGATTTTGATTATGTTGGGGACTTAGATTCCTGGAGGTCCATGACTAGATATATTTTTACATTCTATGGAAAGTCTGATATGTTGGAAATTAGTATTGCAGTCTACTACAACATTGTCAATTATGGAGGTAGAGTACATGGCATCGACAGAGGCAACTAAGGAGGCATTATGGTTGAAGGTACTGGTAGAGGAGCTTGGCTTCAAACAATGTGGTTTTTTGTTACAGTGTGATAATCAGAGTGCAATGGATTTGTCAAAGAATCAGGTTTACCATACTAGGACCAAGCATATTGATGCACATTATCACAGGGTCCGGTAATCGATTAACTATAGACAGATTATATTGCACAAGGTTCACACTAATGACAAACGCAGCTGATATGCTCACGAAGACAATCATAACAGAAAAGTTTTAAGTATTGCTTGAGCTTGATTCATCTTCTTTCTTGCTAAGTTCAAGGTGAAGTGTATCCCTATCTTTAAAGGAGATATGCAAGGTGGAGTACCTGAAGAAGGTACTGAAGGCATATCACACTTTTCTTATAGGGTGGTTTGTTAATACAAGTCAAGGTGGAGATTATTGATATATGTCTTGTATATATATCCCATATCGATTACTCAAAGAATGTTGTAACTTGGCCCTAAGTATATAAAAAATCTTGTCCCAAATTGGTTGTCTAGAGAAGATAACTGCTTATCTCCATATATATGTAAGTTGTTTTGTATTGTGTTTAGGGTCAAGAGAAAAGAGAGAAGAACCATTTTTTGAGTAGACAAACGATTGAGAGATACACGTAAAAAAGCATTGTAAGTCTGACTTGTGCAAATTGGATTTGAATTCTCTCAAATTTCTTGTTCTCTTATTTACTTATCATGTTGTGTACATATTTATCTAGAACGTATACATATTTATCTAAAATGATTTCATAACAGCAGTAATGGTCACCAAGAAGAGGCATGATGGTTTGACTATTTGGGTTTGAGAGGACGTGAGTTTTGCAAGCCTTTCAGAAAACATTGCTAGAGGATGTTGTTAGTGTCCAATTGAGACCCGTCGTGATATCTTGAGACTGTACTGATGGATAAGGACACGTTACCATTGTATCCAAATTACGAGGGTACCCTGTGGGGTTTATAAGCGGCCAAGGTTGTGGTCGTTCTCTCTCAGGACGGGGACGTGGCATGGGGGTGCAAATGATGATGATGATGGACACTTGATCTCTTGTGCCAATGCCTTGTGGGAATTGTGCCAAGACAAAGGATGAATCTCATTACTTATTGGTGGCACCTATTTGACGAGTTATAAGCCTTATAACTTATAAGCACTACAAAAAAAGGGATTTCGGCGACACTAAAAAAGTGTCTCCAATGACTGTAAAAGTGTCGGAAAGCGCTTTCCCGACACTTGTTCAACGCTTTTCGAAAGTGTCGCAAATTTGTTCGTCGGGATTTTTCCCAACACTTGTTATAAACGTCGGCAATCTACTTCCGACACTTTTATGCGACACTTGAAAGTGTCTCTTATGGGGTCAATAGTCAACTCATGCATGCGACACTTTTGCACAAAGTGTCGCCAAATTAGCGACGTTTTCACTAAAGTGTTATTTTTACTTGGCGGCATTATCTTTGAAACGTCGTTAAATTAGCGACACTTCCTTTAAGTGCCAGTTTTGTTTTGCGGCATTATCTAACAACGCTTCCATTAAAGACTTGATGTTTATTTGGCGACACAATCTTTGAAATTTCGTTAATTTAACGACACTTTCATCAAGTGCCAGTTTTATTTAGTGGCATTATCTTTAAAATGTCGTTCCTATTTACGACACTTTTAAGCAATTGTCACTTATTTTTTGTCTGTCATATTGTGAAATCCGTTAAAAGTACGTTGGCCTGACTCTGATAATAGTTACATTTCCCCAAAAATGACATAAAAGTGAAGTGTATTTTATGTAATCTTGCTCCTGTCCAATACGAATAATGCACAACTTATAAGTCGATCTATCGAGCTTATAAACTCATTTAGAAACAAGGTAATGTCATTCATCAACCATATCATATCCAACATTCACATCTTAATTACATAACCATCCAGAAGTTCAACATTCACATCCTAATTACATAACCATCCAGAATTTCTCAATTTAAAAAACATACAAATATAATGACATTGAAGAACCAACCTAAAGATATATACATTTTTTCCAAAATGTCATCATAGTGCATATCGGTTCTTTTAAGTCCAACAAAAGCATTGATGTCTTCCCTTCATATGAACCTGGAAATTCAAAAATCAAGAGAGAAGGTTATAAATTTAACCGGTATAACATAAGTCGAATCAAACCGAAAAACTAGTCGACAAACAAAATACATCAAGAAAGGTAAAAGACTCGTCTACGTACCCCCTTTCATTCTTGCATCCTATTTCACAAATTTAAGTGACGAAATTCTTCTTTACTTTTTATCTTGAAAAACCTAAACAATTAGATCATAAGTAATCAATCGTTACATAAAAAAAATGGACACAATCATATGAAAAACAACCATGCATAAACAATATTCCAGCCTGAGATGACACTGACATAGCATGGATGAAAGCATAAACAAATAACATTCCAACCTAAACAAAGAACATTCTAGCTCATGATGCAGCTGCTACTGTCTTTCTTCATAGTTCATTCCCTCCTTACCTTGTTCTCAAGAAACAGACTTCAAATATGTTAAATATGGTGGAAGAAGGTGGTTACAGTGTTGCATTGTGCTTTTATTGAATGCATGAGAGAAATGGAGGTGATTAGGTTTCTTAACTTTTCAAGTGAGCTGGTTGGTTAGGGTTCTTTAATTATGTTCTGAGAGGACTTATGGCCAGTCAACATATTTACAAGCCCAAACCCTCCTAGATAAAGATTATGCAAGGCCTGGATCTCTATGGACAGATGATTTGGAGCAAACACAGCTTGAACCTATTGAAAATAATATAGATAAACCCAGTGTGCAGGCAGCATCTTTGCTTTCTACTTGCAGACAGGGTTTGCAAACAAAGGAAACATTAAGACTATATGAGGCACGAACATAGCATGAAATGAGTAACGTTGAAGAAGAGCGTATTTACTGGAACCGATTATCTTAACAAGTTACTAAAAAAGTGAAAACCACCTTCCAGCGACTTACAGAAGAAATAAAACACATGGCAATAACTAGAAGAAGCCATATGCATAACAAAAGTGCTAGCAAGGCCATATGCAAAACAGAAGAAGCCAAATTAACTAAGTGCCTAACCTAAAATAAACCAAAAACTAGAATATGAGTTCAAGAAAAATACAACTTTATTTACAATACATCTGGTGCAAACCCAAAACTTAATGACAGTGGTCGAGCCATCAACCAGTAGAATATTGAAGCTACTAAATCACATTTCACATGCTTCTCATAAACTAAACCAGATTTCACATGGAGCATTCAATTACAAGTGAACCTTCACCCAACAATTTCAATAAACATGTCACATGTTACCTGGAACTAATGTAGGATCAAGCGCCCAGCAGCCTCTCATACAGCCTTCTTTTTCCGTCGCGAGCTGAAAAGTAGGAATCTGACATCAAAATTTGCTTTAATGAAAATTAAGAGATGGTGGTGAATCTTAACATACCTTGATGAAATCGAATCAGAATTGCAGAACACGTCACTCTGCAAGAATTTACAGCGAATTGATTGCGAGAGACATAGAGACAGAGCGGCAAGAGTGCGTAATTAAGGAAGAAGAGGGGATTCGGGCGATGGAGGTCTTGAACCTAAACGAACTAGAGGCTAAATCGGTTCAAGTTTTGCGAACAGAAGGTTGAATCGGCAATTTTGTGAGGCTCACTTTGGGGAGGCAACACGAGCAACAGCGATTTGGGGAGAGTGAGAGGGAGACTGATTGTCGAAAGTTTGGAGAAGATGAATTGTTGGCCGGGACGAAAATTCTGTTTCCCGATAGCGAACGATGTATGTAGCGTGTACTGTTGGGACAAATTTTGTGGAGAAGATGGGTACTGTAGCTTGTAATGTTGGGCCAAAAATTTTGGCGCCACGATTTGTTTTTGGCTCCCGACGTTTATTAACGAAAATGAGTAAAAGATGAAATGATATAAACGATCAAAACGACATCGTTTAAATTCCAACAGCTATGGCATTTACTTCAAGTGTCGCTATTAAACAACATGTCAGTAAATGACGCTTAATTAGTATCTTGAAAAGTAAAGCGACACTTAATAAACCGTCGAAAATTTTGCGACACATTAATATATGTGTCGTAAATTATCTGACATTGTGATAGAAATGCCACAAAATATAACTCATTTACGGCACTTTGTTAAGCATCGAAAATTAAGCGTCGCCGAAACCACTTTTTTTAGTAGTGAAGTTTAAGATTTTGAATTTTTTCTGGGTTTTTTCCAAGCCCTAAGAACTAGACCTGGCAAACGGTCGACCCGCGCGGGTACGGGTAATACCCTGACGGATCCGGGTAAAATCGGGTCGGGTAATTTATACCCGAGTTTTTTCGGGTACGAATATCTGGGATCCGTACCCTACCCTGGCGGGTAGGGTATTACCCGCGGGTAAATTATTAATTTCTAATTAATTATTTTTTAAATTAAACATAATCTAATTACATACTAATTAGACATATTTTAACCTCCAAAAGTCAAATAATTCATTGTTTATCTATCAAAATTCATTTCACAAAAATAACATCTTTCTGTTGAAGAAAAAACAATCTCAACATCCATCCATCTGAAAAAAAAAACCAATCTGAACAATCTGCAGATCGAGAACACACGACAATCATCGTCCATCAATATCCACTGACTGAAAGTCTACCCAACAACCGCAAGGCGACGGAGTGACGGTCAACGACAGTGGCGACATATCGGTGGTGACGGGGCCTCAGTGGTGACGGATCGGTGTTGCGGGACCACGGTGGTGACCGATCGGTGGCCACAGGGCCACGGGGTGACTGATTGGTGGCCACGGAGTATCAGCGATAGTGGCGACCGATCGGTGGTGACAGATCGGTGTTGTGGGGCCACGGTGGTGATCGATCGTTGGCAACGGGGCCACAGGTGTGACCGATTGGTGGCGACGGCGCCATGGGGAGACTAAGTGACCGACCGGTGGCGGCGAGATGCGGTAGATCTAGTGGGTGACCGACGTGGTGCCGTGGGTGGAGTAGGGTGGTCGTGAGTTTGGCAGATCTGTGAGAGAGAGCGAGAGTTGAGAGAGGAGACCTGTGAGAGGGATCTGTGAGGGAGGCAGAAGCGAGTGGGGGAGAAAATGAGAGAAACAAACCCTAGACATATTATATATAGGCACTAAACCGGGTAACCCGGGTACCCGATAACCGACCCGAATTTACCCTGCTTTTACGGATCGGTTCGGGTCCGGGTCCAATTTCAGCGGGTAGTGAAAATGGCTACCCGTACCCGGCATTTTGGACCGGGTACGGTCCGGGTAACGGGTACGGTTAACATTTTGCCAGGTCTACTAAGAACCATATTTTTGAAAGAATTGTCACTCATTTATTAAGGGGTGCTTAAGCACCAATTGATTGCATATAAAATGAAGTCTTGAACTTCATATGTAACTGTTGTAATTTGAGTAATCTCCTTTTTCCTTTTCTAATTTCTAAAATTCTTTTCTAGTGTCATTTGGGTTTTCTCTTAATTAAGTTCTTGGTGGTGTGAGAGAGCTGTTTAAGTGCGATCTCCAATTCTCAAGTTATTGGGCATCGCATCCTGGAGATTGATTTTTTCTTCCAATCCATTTGCACCATAGTCGGACGAATACTATATTTAAGGTTGTTTTCTAGAAGTACCTTACCCAACATAATCTTGTTCTAAATCTTTTGCTTGTTAAGCCCGCACACTTTTATCATAAATCGCCATATAAAACCTGTGGTGGTTGATGCTGGTGATGAGAAGAATGGGTGTTGACATGATTGCTAAATTAGGTATATAAAAAAAATAATTAGTTAAAACAGTAAAAACATAACTTAAATTCGAACGGACATAGCGATAATAAGGGGTTTTTGATCATGACTGCAATATTAGGTCAAAGTCAAATAATAATGAGATAAAATAGTGAAAAGCAAATTCTTATGCGCAGAGACACAAAAGAAAATGAGAAAAATATAGGAGGGCAGAATTCGAGGTCAAAACGCGTTTTTGCATGTGGCGAGATAAGAACCCACGAGTGCAGTCTATCTTCGATGCGTTGAACCAAAGACTAGAGGTCGAAGAACATCACATGCTAGAATAATGGGGTGAAGATCGTTAATGGTGCCATTGTCAGAGAGACCAACATGCACCAAAAAGTTGCAAGAAATTATATGTTATGCACAGTACATGAGGACTTTTGGGTTGAAGACTTTTTGTTGTTGCTAGGCCGTAGCTAGTGAGGTTGTTTGAATCAAACCACATAGTCGAAAAGTACCAGTAATTGGACTTTCTTAGGTCCTTCCTCAACTTAGATGTCGTAGGGTAGCTCTCATGTGCGCAAATAAACCATTCTGTATTCTGTTATCCTCTTAAATGACACTGTCACATGAACAAGATAACGTCCCACATGTAGAAAGAACATGCATGCATATGCATCTCTCTCTCTTCCTGGCATGGGACTTTCACTGGAAGAAGCTGCTTGAATGGGCGGCAGTGAGGATGCCTGGCCTCAACACTTGGAGACTGACCATATAATATATATAACCTGCGAATAAATTAGATCAAGTTGAATTTAATTAAGTAGTAATATAGTAGGTTATCTGGAGAGCATGCTTGGGTTGATACCCTATATGAGTAGGGAACCAAGAGGAAGGACTCCTGCACACTTGGGATTACAGGAATAGACTCCACAGGTGGAGTGGAACCCAAACAAGGGTTTCGTGAACCGGGCCTTTTAACGGACTGCCTAAATATACTTCAAAGGAGGTCGAATCTTGCAAGCATACCTCTGTGAAGGCAGTGGCGGAGCCACAACATATACGTACTGAGGTGCGGAACTGGACAGACACTAGGAAGTTGAAAAAATGGATTGCCTACCTTATAGAACTTGATGATTAACGCACTCTGTACATGAATTTCTTTTTCTATACAACAATAGAAGTGAGTCTACTCACCCTTTTC
>JAVXUP010003796.1:0-52915 GCA_033070095.1 Escallonia herrerae | reverse complement strand
AATAAAGTGAGTTTTAACAAAGCTATCAAAGGCAATCGGGGGTCACTTTGGTTTGGACTGTGTTGTAACTTTCGTCTTCACTCTAGCCTGATCGGAGACAGTGGCACGGAGCTGTGGCTGTGGCAAATCTGTGGCGGATCTGATCGGAGATACCAGGGACGGAGCGTTGAAAATCTGCGGGACAAATCGATGTCGAGTTGATGTAAGGAGCGACGTCGGCGTCGAGTTGATGTGAGAAGGAGCGACGTCGGCATTGCATCTTGACTCGAGAGAGAGCGATGTGGGAGGGGGAGAAAGGAGAAAAGAATGAGTGAAATGAATCTGAAACCCTAGCAGACTAGCATTTATATAGTAAAAATCTGGGTAGCCCGGGTAATCCGTACCCAACACGAATTTATCCGAAATTTACGGGTCGGTTCGGGTACGAGTCTGTTTTTGACGGGTCTTCAAAACATGTACTCGCACCCGGGTTTTTTAGGCGGGTACGGATCTACCCGCGGGTCCGGATACATTTTTGTCAGGTTTAGTCATGACCTATTATATATAACTGACATGGCTGTTTATGTAACATTTATATTTCAATGCAATTCTCTTTCTAAAAAAAAAAAAAGTTTCTATTATGGGAATGATATTATAATGTCTTTGCAAAAGCTATGTTTCACTTTGCAAACTAATGAATACACTCCCACACTAATGCCTAAGGTAAGCTATGCACAAGATTTGATTAGAATAATAGTCTATTATACAGACAATATGATTTAATGCAAATTGTACTTCTCTGTAGTTTTAATTGTGAATATGATTTACTGATGGTTGGACTAATTAGTATTTAGGGATCGATTTATGAGACAAGAACTGAAGAATGACAGTTAATGAACACTATATATATATATATATATATATATATATATATATATATATATATATGGGGACCGATCCACACCCACCGGTGGAGAAATAACAATTTCTCCACCGAACCGCAGGTAAGAGCAGCGGTTGGGCCACGTGGCGCAAAAAGGTGTACGGCCACTGCATTAATGGCAAAAAAAGCACGAGAAATGCCACGAGAAACGGTGAGAAAATGGCGAGAGAGAGAAAAAGGACACCAACCGCATGCACAACCAGCGGTTGGCATTAATATGCCTGCCACGTGGCGTCCCCCACCCCTGCCACGTGGCCCAACCCCATGGCCCCTGCCACGTGGCGTCCCCTCCCCCTGCCACGTGGCCCAACCGCTGGAGGTACCCGCGGTTGGTCTCCCGCCCCTGCCACGTGGCGTCCCCTCCCCCTGCCACGTGGCCCAACCGCCGGTACCACCCGCGGTTGGTCCCCTCCCTCTGCCACGTGGCGTCCCCTCCCCCTGCCACGTGGCCCAACCGCGGGTACCTCCAGCGGTTGGTCTCCCGCCCCTGCCACGTGGCGTCCCCTCCCCCTGCCACGTGGCCCAACCGCACCTACAACCCGCGGTTGGTCCCCTCCTCTGCCACGTGGCGTCCCCTCCCCCTGCGGTTGGCATTATTGCCTTCCGTGACCCCACCCCCTTGCCCCCCCCACGCGTCACCCCCCTTGCCCCCTACCCCCTTACCCCCCACCCCGTGGCCCCCACCCGTCCTTTTCCCCCACCCGTGAACCCCCTCTTCCCCCACGTGTCATTACCACCCTACCCCCCACCCCCACGTGTCATTCCCCCCTCCCCCTCCCTGCTGTTCACTCACGGTTCTTCCCTTCCTCTCTCACTTTTCTCTCTATAAAATCCCTCCTCCCCGAATCATTTTTTCCACCCTCCTCATTCTCCCTATCTCACCTACATACAAACAAAAAAAAATTACGCTAGAAGATCGGTGGATAACCGCTAGAAGATCGGTGGATTTTTCTTGAAATATATCAAGTTAAAACAAGTAAGTATTTTTCAATTTGTTCATACCAATTGATTGTTTAAATTGTGTTACGCTTAAATTGTTCTTACAATAGTCTAAAATTCGTGTTTAGGGCGTCAAAATTACGTTTTGACAAATCGGGGTATTACATTCGAAAAATTCCAAAATAGCGATTTTTTAGGGCATCAGAAATAGAATTTTTTACGAATTTATAAAAAATAGCTAGAGCTAGATTTTGCCAAAATACGAAACAGAGACCCTAGTTATTTTCAAAAGATCTGTATCAGGTAAAAATTTCAGATTTTTCCAAAGACTGGAAAGGGGTTAACTGATACACGCAACCTTGTAACTTTGCAGTGTAATTTAAAATATCAAGCAAGCGCGATTTCGCGCGAAACTTTTATGAAAACCCTAGGGTGTTGGGAAGTTCCATTCCCCAGGAATTCGGGCCATTCCGAAGCCGTTAGCTAATTTTTTGGCCGAACGGGCTTTTAAGCGCTCGATCCGGACACCGGTTCGAGATTTTTAGGCGAAAAATCCGTAAAATACTTTTTAGATCAAGAATGAACTCAGGAAGCTTAAAATAGCATTTTAAAGCACTTTTGATATTTTCTGAAGCCAGGGGGTATTTTGGTAATTTGCCACCCCGAGAGGGGTATTTTGGTAATTTTCCCGAAAAAGTTTTTCAACGGACTTTTAAGTCCAGAAGTGTAAGTAAAACGCCTGAAATGTTGTTTTGCAGCTGATTGCGGGGCGTAATTGTCGCTAAAGGTGAAAACTTAATTAGACAGTTTTTTCACGAATTTATAAAAAATAGCTAGAGCTAGATTTTGCCAAAATACAAAACAGAGACCCTAACTATTTTCAAAAGATCTGTATCAGGTAAAAATTTCAGATTTTTGCAAATACTAGAAAGGGGTTAACTGATACGCGCAACCTTGTAACTTTGCAGTGTAATTTAAAATATCAAGACAGCGCGATTTCGTGCGAAACTTTTATGAGAACCCTAGGGTGTTGGGAAGTTCCATTCCCCAGGAATTCGGGCCATTCCGAAGCCGTTAGCTAATTTTTTGGCCGAACGGGCTTTTAAGCGCTCGATCCGGACACCGGTTCGGGATTTTTAGGCGAAAAATCCGTAAAATACTTTTTAGATCAAGAATGAACTCAGGAAGCTTAAAATAGCTTTTTAAAGCACTTTTGATATTTTCTGAAGCCAGGGGGCATTTTGGTAATTTGCCCCCCCGCGAGGGGTGTTTTGGTAATTTTCCCGAAAAAAAGTTTTTCGGTCCAGAAATGTAAGTAAAACACCTGAAAGGTTGTTTTGAAGCTGGTTTGATGGGCGTTAGGGTGACAATGAACCCCCGGGGGCTATTTTGCTAATTTTACATTACACAAATTTGTAAGCTTAAAATAACTTTTAGTTCAGGAAAGGGTGTGAGACACCTGAAAAGTTATTTTAAAGAGTGAATTCAGGAAGCTTAAAATCCCATTTCAAAGCACTTTTCAGATTTTTTTGTCAGGGGGCATTTTGGTAATTCGCATCCCCGATAGGGGTATTTTCGTAAATTTGCAGCGTTAAGTTTTTCAAAGGATTTCTTAGTCCAGAAATGTAAGCAAAGCACCTGAAAGGTTGTTTTGAAGCTGATTTGGGACGTTAGGGTGATAATGAACCCCCAGAGGCATTTCGGTAATTTGCCGCTCATCGGGGGCTATTTTGCTAATTTTACATTATACCAAATTTCCCGAAAGACGGTGGTTTAAATAAATTTTATTCTTCTTTTATTTAAATTTATGACTTGTTGAGAATGATATAATTTTTATTTTTTAGATTACAGTATAAATATGGATGCAACTGGAGGAAATAATTTTTGTGAAGGTTCTGATCCACCTTACGTTGGTCAAGTTTTTCAAGCACTGGACGAAGTTGAAGCATACTATAGAGCATATTCGAAAACGATAGGTTTCGGTATTAGAACTAAGACGACTAGAAAACGGGCGAATACAGATCAAATTTGTGCAAGACTATTTGAGTGTCATAGAGGAGCACCGCATGTAACTCCGGTCGTTCGGATCAGTGACGAAGGGACAACAAGACAAAGAAAACGGGACACATTTCCGGGTACCGGCTGCAAGGCCCATGTGTATGCAGTACACCGAAAAAATGAAAACCATTGGGTTGTCACAGGAGTGGAGTTGAGCCATAATCATCAGTTGATGACCCCCAGTAAGATTGGTCAAATTCATCAACACCGAGAAATAAGCGCGGCACACAGACAACTAATTTTTACAATGGCCGAGGCTAAAATTCCACCTTCTAAGATGATGGGGGTTTTCTCAAGCCAGGCTGGGGGGATTGACAAGTTGAGTTTCAACGAAGTAGACCTTCGAAATGAACTTCGTGCTCAGAGGAGAGAGTCTTTCGGTAAGAGTGATTCTCAAACTACACTTGATCTCTTCAGGTCCCTTCAGAGTGAGAATTCTGGATTTTTTTACAGTCTCCAACTGGATGATGAGAACCGCATTAGTACTATATTTTGGGCGGACCCCCGTTCTAGAGCTGCTTACCAAAATTTTGGGGATGTTGTGACGTTTGACACCACATACCGCACCAATAAGTACTCTATGCCTTTTGCTCCGTTCACCGGGGTGAACCACCACTATCAGTCAATCTCGTTTGGCTTTGCCCTGCTTAGGGATGAGACGGAGGAGTCATTTACGTGGTTATTTGAAACGTGGCTTCAAGCAATGTATCATATTCCTCCAAAGACCATCATCACCGACCAAGATCTGGCAATGAAAAATGCAATCGCTAAGGTCCTTCCAGATACTCACCATGGCCTGTGCACATGGCACATAAGCAACAAATATCCCGAACGGCTTCACCATGTATATGCAAACCATCCGTCATTCAAGACTGACTTTAATACATGTGTGAAGAAATCGTTGACGGTAGACGTGTTCGAGGAGAGGTGGGCCACGTTAATGGATACTTACTATTTGCACAATCATGAATGGTTACAATCGTTGTATGAGATCAAGACACAGTGGGTCGGTGCCTACACCAAGAATTTTTTTGCAGCCGGAATGACTACGACCTCGAGAAGCGAAGCTATGAATTCATTCTTTGATGGGTACGTAGGCCAGTCTTCAAGTATAGCGGAGTTCGTACTAGAGATGCAGAAAGCCGTTGACAGGCAATTGTACCGTGAGAGAGAAGCCGACGCGGCTACAGTTTGCAAAGAAAGAGCTATACTACTTTATTCACCTTTAGAGGCTCATGCGGCTCAAGTCTATACCAAGGAAATGTTTCGACAGTTTCAAGAGGAACTACTAAAGTCGAATCAATATGGCATGACAAAGTTGCACGAGTATTCCACCAGAGATATCAAGGTTTATGCTTTGACAAATGTGACGAACTTCGCCAATCCGTGCTCTTCGTCGGCTCCGAGGACCAGACGACATTTTACCGTAGCAGTTTGTAAGGACACCGGGTTGGTTAATTGCAACTGTCAACTGTTTGAGCATAAAGGTATACTTTGTCGACACGCGTTGAGGGTTTTGAGCGCCAAGAATGCTAGTGAAATCCCTCCACCGTATATCTTGGAACGGTGGACGAAGGAAGCCAACAGAGTCCACGGTCACATTCCTTACGTGCCCAATGTTTCAGTTGATTTCGAGCAATCTGAGACGCTGCGATATAATCACCTTTGTAACATCATGCACGGTTTATCAATGGATGCAGCGTCGACATTTGATGGGTACAGGTATCAAGTTGAAGCAGCCGCACGGGATAAGGCTAAGCATGCACAGTTTAGGATGGCATTACCAGAAACTGTGGACACTCCGACTAGCCACGCAACTCCAGGCGGTAGATTCAATCGAGCCAAACAGCCAGTCATTGACGGCACTGACCTACAAGGTGAGGAGGACGACATTTTTGATCCAATTATTTCTCAAACAAAAGGGCGAAAACGAGCAATACGCATGAAGAATCCGATTGAAGAAGCAACGGGTCAAAAAAAATTACGAAAGTGTGCGTTGTGTAATAAGATGACTGATCATGACAAGAGAAACCATTATAAAGTGTTAGGTATCGAACCTGGCAGTATGGTCGAGGAGGACGATGATGAGGAAGAGTGTTAGGGTTAATGTTTCAGTTGTATAAATTGAACTTTTATAATGTTTAAATTTGTGATTTGGTTTGTGCAATCTTTAATTTGTGATTTGGTTTGTGAATTATTGATAGTTTTGGTAACTCCGTTTTCGGGCACACTTTAGGCCCCATTTGATAGCTTCCGAAAAAAGTTGTAATTTTTTTTGTCACTTTTTTTCCGCTCATTGCACTTCAGGCACGCTAGTTAGCCCATTTGTAAGACTTTCGGCGAAAAACGAGACACATTAATTTTTGAGTTTTCCTAGGAAGGGCCTATTCGGGCACACTTTAGGCCCCATTTGATAGCTTCCGAAAAAAGTTGTAATTTTTTTTGTCACTTTTTTTCCGCTCATTGCACTTCAGGCACGCTAGTTAGCCCATTTGTAAGACTTTCGGCGAAAAACGAGACACATTAATTTTTGAGTTTTCCTAGGAAGGGCCTATTCGGGCACACTTTAGGCCCCATTTGATAGCTTCCGAAAAAAGTTGTAATTTTTTTGTCACTTTTTTTCCGCTCATTGCACTTCAGGCACGCTAGTTAGCCCATTTGTAAGACTTTCGGCGAAAAACGAGACACATTAATTTTTGAGTTTTCCTAGGAAGGGCCTATTCGGGCACACTTTAGGCCCCATTTGATAGCTTCCGAAAAAAGTTGTAATTTTTTTTGTCACTTTTTTTCCGCTCATTGCACTTCAGGCACGCTAGTTAGCCCATTTGTAAGACTTTCGGCGAAAAACGAGACACATTAATTTTTGAGTTTTCCTAGGAAGGGCCTATTCGGGCACACTTTAGGCCCCATTTGATAGCTTCCGAAAAAAGTTGTAATTTTTTTTGTCACTTTTTTTCGAATGCCGTCATATGAAAGGTATATTCGCGCACATTTTAGCGCCAAATTCAAAATAGCGAAAAATTATGTACATTTCTTTTTGGTACAGTTTTTTGTAACATCACAGCAGCTAGCCACGCACGTCAGGATAATGGTAATGAAGGCGTCTAGCTTCATTCTTTTTCAGCTCCCAGGCTATCCTATACCTAAACGTCAAGGCATCCTTCCTAGTCCACGAGGAGTGTTTGAGCACTTCCGAGCGAGCAATGTAGTCCATGTACTTGAGGACGTAAATCCCGCAATCGTGACCGTTATATTGCTTTGGTCGGTCCTTTATCATCACGACCGTCCAAGGGTCACCCTGTGGCCGTCCGCATGCTAGCGAGAGGACAGTAGTCTGCATCCAACAATAAAAACGAGAATCAAGCCTATGAGACAAGAACAATATACTATGAGCCAAGGTCAAAAAATAAATACTAACCACTAAAGTGATGTACTCGTTGTACATCTGTGCCAGCAGCTGTCCAGGCTCGTCCTCCCTTAGGCTATCGTATATGTGAACCGTTCTGAACGCTGGATGGAGAACTAATAGGAACCAGTGGTTTGCATGATGACAGGGTATCATGATAAGGTTCGCATCAGCAGCGGGACATTGATAGTCTGCGTTCATCATGCCTAACACGTTTCGACCTGGTTTCCACTTACTCCTGCCGCCCCCTCGCCTCCATTCTGTGAATTCTCTCACCGTTAATTCCACAAAATGAGTGGGATACATGTTAAGCTTCAGATATTCAGAACGGTTAAAACGTTGCTCTCTAATCCGGAGCAGTTCTATGTAAGCGTTCATGACAAAATTTGAAAGATCTGTCTCCGGCGCCAACGTTCTGATATCCTCATGACCTAGGAATGTCGCAAGGGGAAAGTCTGCTGAATTGACAGGCTCATGCCCGAAGTAGTGCCGGTCGATCCAAGCCATCTTGTCCGACCTCAATGGCTTCGTCGCTTGTCCTTTGTCCGACTGAAAGCTTGGGCGCGAGGCCTGGATTCCTACTTGGGGAAGCTGACTCTGGCACTGAGAGTCGTATGCGTTTGGAGGCAAGCGACTATATGGCTCCCATACCTGACTCTGGGGCTGATAGTCGTACGCGTCAGGAGGAGGGCGACCAGACGGCTCCCACACCTGACTCTGGGGCTGATAGTTGTACGCGTCAGGAAGAGGGCGACCGGACGACTCCCACACCTGACTCTGGGGCTGATAGTCGTACGCTTCAGGACGAGGGCGACTAGACGGCTCCCCTTCGTAACCCCGGTACGCAAGACTAAAGTTTTGAACTTCAGTCTTGTACTTCTCAATGGACCTCTTAAGATTGTCAGGAGCCTGCGCGACAAACCAGTCAAACGACTCCAGCTGCTTGAACACCTCAATGCCCTGGTCAACCTAAAAAACATGCATAGAAAATATGGCTAATCATATTTGACAAATGGTCGATAAGGTGCGCAAATAAATTATCAAACAACACTAGCATGACTTACAATGGCCAATGCCCAGAACTGGTCATAGACCTCACGTGGCGCGTACGATGTCTTCTTCACCTGGGAAGGGCGATTCACCCTCGTGCGCGTCACCCTGAGAAACCACTGTAAGTATTCCTCAGTACTAATGCCGTCGTGCTTCAGCGATACAAGGCTATCATACGTTTCCTGCCAGGTATTCCACTGGTGCACCTCGTCACCCAACAAAATCAAGGCATCAGCCACCTCGAAGTTCGGCCCTCGACCACCCCTGTATGGCCGCATGTCTACAGCGGGTTTTGGTATCCCTTGTGGACAGCCAGCTTGCTTCATAGCTCGATCGGGCATCTGAAACTCACATTCTTCGAAGTGAATGAGCGGCACCCGAACCAAACCTGCCAGCACGTACGACACCGGAAGTTGCCAACACCACTCATCCAACAGATGCATCACCTTGCCATATGGCTGCCACGTCACCTGGGATGCATCTAGTATCTCTAGTTCCCCCCGATAGAACTTTAGATGGTGGTGAGGGTCTACCCGTCTCCTCCTCCGGTTGGTCGTAGGCCCCCAGGCCCACACCCTAGGCCACGTCTCATCGGAATCTACCAACGGTTGTGGACGACCCATGGGTAGCCTCTCGTAAGACCAAACCTGTGAATGCAAACATTATATGGAATTAGTAATTAATCCCGAATATATTGACTAAGGATCCTACCAAGAAAATAAATGCTCATACCTGTAATAGAGTCAGGCAGGCGGCAATGGACTTGGCACCGTTTCTCGTAGCCTTATGCAGTGCTCGATATAGGTGCGCAAGGACAGCTGAACCCCACGAATAGGAGTATACCTCCTCAAGATCCTCCAAGAACACCATATACTTCGGATGCACCGTGTTTTTCGAATGCGTCGGAAGTAATATAGCTCCAATAATATACAGAAGGAATGCCTTCGTATACGTCACGAAATCTTGAGGAGTGTATTCATCCGGTAGCACGCCGTACTGCTCTCTCAGCCATTTAAGCTTGACGCCGTTTGTTGTAAGCGCTGCCCTTGGAATTCCCGGAAAATACTGCATAGCCATATTCGCTATGGATGCAGACGGCACGTTCAAAGTAACGGGTCTGCCGTGACATGGGATTCCAAGTATAAATCCGACGTCCTCTAACGTAACAGTCATTTCACCAAACCGGAAGTGAAATGAGTTCGTCTCGCTCCTCCATCGTTCAACTAGAGCGGATATAAGGCAATCGTCGTGTCGAGACCATTTCCCGGGATCGGTGAACAGGGTTAAATTTTGACGGTGTAATAGCTGTATTTGTTCCTCGTTTAGTACCCACTCTTCAAGGTGCCTTGTGCTTTGAATTGTTTCCAAAACACCCCTATCGACACCGTCAAATACGTGCCTCGCGACGTGGTCATCGTCATCGTATAGGATTGATGTATCATGAGGTCCAGAGCTGAAATTCATACCTTTAAGAACAAAATATAATTATAAACCAACTTAGCGTCCATAATATCCATAATATTTACATTCCAAAACTATAACTGGATCTTTAACCTAGCTTACCAACACATTAGCAATAGTCATTATTTCAATGTATTAAAACAAATCCTCAATTCCCACCACTCCGAACGCTTAATTACGCTAGTTCCCACTGAATTTAGCGCCAACGTGGTTATATAGCAATATATAGCCCGATGGCCCCTACACCTCCAACACCTCAAAACAGCTTTAAAGTCAAGTTTTTAAATGTATTACGTCAATTATATACCAAATATATCAGGAAAAATTTTAAAGGGGGCAAGTTACCAAAACACCCGCTACTTATGCAAAATATCCCCTGGCAGTCATCGCCGGTGCGTCACAAGGTTCAGAACATCTGGAACAAAATAAGTTTTCGGGTGTCTCACACCCTTTCCTGAACTAAAAGTTATTTTAAGGTATGAATTTTAAGCTGGATCCTTCCTAGCAAAATAGCCCCCGATCACGTGGCAAATTACCGAAATGCCCCTGAGCGTTCACTATCACCCCAAAGCCCCCAAACCAGCTTCAAAACAACATTTCAGGTGGTTTACTTACATTTCTGGACTAAAAAGTCGTTTGATGGACTTGGCACGGGAAAATTACCAAAACACCCCTTGGCGCGGGAAAATTACCAAAACACCCCTACGCGCGCCACGTCAGCTTCAAAACAACATTTCAGGTTTTGTAATTATATTTCTGGACTAAAAAGTCCGTCAAAAAACTTAGCACTGTAAAATTACCGAAATACCCCTCTCGGGGCGGCGAATTACCGAAATGCCCCCTGGCATCAAAAAATATCAAAAGTGCTTCGAAATGCTACTTGAGGCTTCCTGAATTCATTCTTGACATAAAAAGTATTTTACGGAGGTTTCGCCCAAAAATCGCGAACCGGTGTCCGGATCAAGCGCTTAAAGGGCCGTTCGGCCAAAAAAATAGGTAACGGCTTCGGAATGGCCCGAATTCCTGGGGAATGGAACTTCCCAACATCCTAGGATTCTCATAAAAGTTTCGCGCGAAATCGCGCTAGCTTGATATTTTAAAATACACTGCAGAGTTACAAGGTTCCCCGTATCAGTTAACCCCTTTCCAGTCTTTGGAAAATTCTGAAATTTTTACCTGAGACAGATCCTTTAAGAATAACTAGGGTCTCTTTTTTGCATTTTGGCAAAATCTAGCTCTAGCTATTTTTTATAAATTCGTGAAAAACTGTCTATATTTGGCACCCTAAAAAATCGCTGTTTTGGAATCTATAAATGTAATACGCTGATTTGTATAAACCTAACATTGAATTATAAGGAAATTCAAAATACTTACTTGTTGTGACTTGATGTATTTAAAGAAAAAACTACCGATCTTCTAGCGGTTATCCACCGATCTTCTAGCGTAAAATTTTTTGATTTGTATTGTTATGGAGATTATGTAGGTGAGATATGAAGTACGAAGGAAGTTGGTAAAAGATGACAGAGTGCAGAAGAAGGGTTCGGGGGAGGGGATTATAAAGAGAGAAGTGAGGAAGAGAGAAGAAAAAAGACAGAAAAAAGTGAGGAAGGGTGGTTGTTTATGCGGTCAAAGGCTGCTGCAAAAAAAAAATTTCGGCAGAAGGACACCACGTTGGGCATCACGGGGGAGGGAAGGACGACACGTGGCATCGTGGGGAAGGACACCAGGAGGGGCATCACGCGGGGGGGCACCACGTGGCAGGGCATCACGCGGGGGCGCCACGTGGCAGGGGAGGGGGGAGGGACCAACCGCGGGTTGTAGGAGCGGTTGGGCCCTGCGGATGAGGGGAGGGGACGCCACGTGGCAGAGGAGGGGACCAACCGCGGGTTGTAGGTGCGGTTGGGCCACGTGGCAGGGGGAGGGGACGCCACGTGGCAGGGACGGGAGACCAACCGCTGGAGGTACCCGCGGTTGGGCCACGTGGCAGGGGGAGGGGACGCCACGTGGCAGAGAGGGGACCAACCGCGGGTGGTACCGGTGGTTGGGCCACGTGGCAGGGGGAGGGGACCAACCGCGGGTGGTACCGGCGGTTGGGCCACGTGGCAGGGGGAGGGGACGCCACGTGGCAGGGGCGGGAGACCAACCGCTGGTACCTCCAGCGGTTGGGCCACGTGGCAGGGGAGGGGACGCCACGTGGCAGGGCCATCGCCAATACCGCCGGTTGGCCATGCCGGTGGGCCACGTGGCAGGGGAGGGGACGCCACGTGGTAGGGGCCATGGGGTTGGGCCACGTGGCAGGGGTGGGGGACGCCACGTGGCAGGCATATTAATGCCAACCGCTGGTTGTGCATGCGGTTGGTGTCCTTTTTCTCTCTCTCGCCATTTTCTCACCGTTTCTCGTGGCATTTCTCGTGCTTTTTTTGCCATTAATGCAGTGGCCGTACACCTTTTTGCGCCACGTGGCCCAACCGCTGCTCTTACCTGCGGTTCGGTGGAGAAATTGTTATTTCTCCACCGGTGGGTGTGGATCGGCCCCCTATATATATATATACTTTAAGTAACATTAAAAGTAATGCCGAGGATAGTATGAACAAAGATGACACCGACACACGTAGCGTCTAGCGATCAAATTTAGATGAAAACTAAATCATATATGCTTCCTTCCCTTGGCGGCAGGGCCGAGGAAAGAATCAAACGAGAGGGCACCAAACTCATGCGACTTGCACCTCGGAAATTGAATGACCGAAGTACCCCCGTCATTACCACAGTTACATTCCTACCCAGGGGCATCTACTGTCAATAAGCACTGTCCTTCCGCTCTCCCGCGTCCCCACTGACGCACACCTATAAATGCGCACACAACACGCTGAAAATGCTTCACTCAACCCGCAAAATCCGCTCTCCGAACCGACAATGTACAATCAGCCCGAGCAACCGAACAAGCTCGCCGGAGGCTTGGAGAACGATGCCGTCAAAAAAGGCGGCGTCGACTCCATTGACGGCGGCATTGCCGGCTTTGACGGCGCCATTGACGCCGGATTGACCGCAGCGTATGATGCGGCGGACCAGCTCACTGTATCGTTCCGCGGCCAGGTCTACGTGTTCGACTCTGTTTCGACGGATAAGGTCGTACGATTTGTGTAACATTAGTTTTACATTAAGTTACGGTTTATGTTTACGATTTGATTAAGGAGAAACTAGGGGAAAGTGATACTGTTCCATGCTCCTTTCATGTTTTAACATTTGTTTGGTCTCTATAACCGTTTGGTTTTGCCAAAGCAATGCACAACAGCAACGGCACGTGATATAACCACCCAAAGCAAGCATTGCTTTTGGCAAGTGTGTCTGCTTTGGCAGAAGTCAAGGAAGTCAAGGTTCTTCGTGTTTTATAATTTTTGTCTCCTTCCACTTCTAGGAGATTTTGAGCGTATCAAATAAGTATTGTCTGACGAGAACAATAAGTTAATTTTGACATGTTTGAATTCTGTTCTATATGGACAAAAGTTGTGTTATCAGCTCATTAGCTGGTATGAAAGTTTAAGACTTTTTTGGTTTATGTGCTAATTTAGGTTGACTATCACAGGCTCAGTGGGTACTTTTTACTTTGGGGGGTTGTGAGCTTGCTCCTGATTTACGAAATGTCGATCTATCGTACCAGAAAGGAATGGTAATTCCTCGGCCGTGTGAACTTATTTATCATAGCATTCTTTCTGTATTTTATTCTAAGATTGTAACCAAATTTTCCTCCAGGATAAGGTCAATCCTGGGCGATATACTGTATCACAAAGAGCTGCATGTCTGAATAGATTCCGTCAGAAGAGAAGCATGCGATGCTTCGAGAAGAAAATCACATACAAAGTCCGTCAAGAAGTTGCACTCAGGCATGTCATTTGTGCTTTCTTAAGTTATGGTCCATTTTGTTTGGTATTAACATATTGTTGTAGTTTCATTCTTATTTAGGGTAGAAATGAGCATATCCAAAGCATATATTAATTACTACGTATTTCATATGCCGCAAATCCTTTATCAAGTTGATACATTCACAATGGCCTTGCTATTTTTAGCTTTTGAGGACCAGCACAATTGGGCATCATATCGTCTACATCCATGAAAAAAAAGAAGAAGATAAACTTAATCAACTAACAATAATGTTGCATGAGAGTGATTGAAGAGCTTAGCTTGGTGATGTGTGGAAGAAAAGATCTCTGTTCTGGAATTCATGGTTTCTCATTGTTATTATTTTCATAGATATCTAAGAAAATCGACTGGACATATCAGATAAACAATCTAAGCAGATATATTTTCTGGAATCAACCAAGAAAAAGAAAAGGGACAACCGGAGAAGCGACATGGGTAACATTTTACCTTGTTGCTCATAAGCCTCTTGAACATTTTCCCTAGTGAGGCCAAGCTTTGAATGGTATCACTTGGATAAGAAGCGAACACTGCATGAGGCTTTGTCTCGCTTAAAAGCTGCAATATGTGAAGGGCAACCCGCTACAGAGGGCTACTGCATTGCCAAGTCTGAGAAAGGCTTTGGGTTTGCCCAACGGTGGCAGTAACAATTCAAGTAACACTGCATCCCTTAGAATTTTTACGCTATAGAGTGAAAACAGCTTGCAGCTAGATTTGCAGTGAATATAGCTTGATCTTTTTTTGTCCGAAGGAGATAGGATTCAGCTGAATTATATTGTTTAAAATAGAAATATGGTTTTCTGGTCATAATTTCCTCCTAGTCGCATTTAGCTCTCTGCTGGGGTTTCAATGTAGATTTTCTTAACAGTGAAGAACAACTTAAATGGTGGCTTAAGTTGAACGTTAGTTATCCCCTTGGCTAAAGAATCACAATTATTTATTTATAATGCTTTAGACTCGAATAACATAATCATGTCATAACTGATAGAAAGATGGATATGCACGGTAAAGAATGTTACTAGATCAGTGAAAGGCTGTTTATGTTTTCAAATAAGACCTAAAAAGAAATTACAGGTTTGCATTAGAGATTTTGAATGGCTTTCAAGTTGGGAACTTATGGCGTCATGAAGTTTTCTAGTGGTGTGCTTTTGGGCTTCTCTTTCTTGGAAATCAGTTTGAAATGCAACCTAAATCACGATTTGGAATTCTTCATTCTTGCATAGCTGTCCATAAGAGTTTTGACATTTCAGTAAGGACTTAAAAAGGATGCCTTTGTCTTGGAGTTGAATGCATTTTATCTCTGCTTATTTCATGTTCTACTCTCAAGGTTGAAAATTGTAGTTTGAAGCTTGAAAACTGTGGTTGGAAGAACTTATCTACGCCCACCACATACACACAGTCATCGCTACTGATTGAACAAATTCAAAACAGTGTCTTTAGGTAGACAAAACAGAATCCTACAGCCATAGAGATCACTTCTCATTAGCACTTAACATATATCCTGACTAGCTGATACCACACAATCTCGCAAAATGTTCCCCTGTTACGAAATAGCAGATGGTTGAAGAGTGGGTGTTCTCTCATCCATCATCATATAAGCAGAAGGAACGTATAAATGGAGTAAGGGGGAACAACGTCTGAAATGAACATGACAATGAGTTATATTATGATGAGTGTAGTCATCATTTCGAAAAGATTGGGTGTACGTGTCATGTGTTTCCTACTATGCTATTTTCCTCTTGAATAGATAGGTATTGGTGTATGCATGCATTCTGTGCTGGAAGTTTTAATTTCTTATGATTTTTGGTGTGTTCTTTTTTCTGCTTTTGATACCATGTTCTCCTTGTTCTTTGGTGAAATGTGTCAATACTATTCTGATTTGCTTGTCTGACTACCCCAGACAGAAGCGTAAGAAGGGCCTATTTACTTCTGCAAAGCCTGGGGAATGGAGTTCTCCTGAGGATTCGGAGCAAGATGAGACCCCACGAGAGACATCGTAAGTTTTTCTCTCTCTGTGTTGTTAGATTCTGTTCTTATGTTACGATGTCGATGTTGATTCCATCACAGGAGGTGCTTTGTACTGAGAAGGGTGGACTGGGACCTATCATGGGGTTTCTCTTTTTCTAGGAAGTGTCTTCCCTGAGACTCGAGCAGTCGAGCCAACATACTGGACTTTTAGCAGGCGAAATTGCACTTCGTTTCGGCAAAACTCCTTTGTGTTTGCATATAATCTTGTTAGATTTGTACTATTTTTGTTACCGGAAAAACTTACCAATTATTTATCATGTAAATATCGTTCTTTGCTCAGATGTGTTAATTGTGGCGCTAGTTCAAATTCCACACCGTTGATGCGGCGAGGACCGACTGGTCCAAGGACTCTTTGCAACGCATGTGGGCTTTTCTGGGCAAACAGGGTTGGTATCTTCTCCATTGGTTGTCTCAAATGTTTTCACCTTTTTATGATGTTCTTCCTTGTTTAGTTACATCAGAATACTTGATGACCTGTGAAGATGCTAAAATCGGAGTTTTAATTGGCCCTCCTGCTTGGTCCATTAGGATCGGCTTACAAACAGAGCCCATATCAATATGGCAATCGCGACAATACGAGTTTTAGGAATGTTCTTGTGGGAAAGGGATAGATACTTGCCATTGATGGGATCACATTGGTTGCTACAGTGTAGTACGATCTTAGGAAAATCGCTTTTGAAGTGAATTTGAGCTTTGAATATACTAAGCAGGTCCTGATGAATGATGATCAACACTATGGTCCAGCTTTCGCGCACGAGATTTTGAGTTCCTAGAGTTAGCTGTGAAATTTCACACCAGTAACTGGAGATTACCTGGTACGTCTTACTTGGTATAGTTGTTGTATTTTGGTGATAGGTTAGGATCATACTTCTTTCGGAGCTAGCTGCTTATTATATGATTCTAGAAGTGAAGAAAAATAAGTTTATCATACCTCGTCACGTTGGAAACCACCAGCATAAGTTTGTCATTTCTACCTATTTGAAAGGAAATGTTTTGGCACTTAGGACTTCCAATTCTGGGGGAGGAAACTGACTGGCTGGTTGGAGGTTTAATAAACAATCCAATGTTAGTTTGTGATGTTAGGTGATGCATGGAGATGTTCCCTTGTCACTTTTAGTTGACATTGCTACGATGAAGATAGAAACTTACGTTCAGTCTTTTGTATCTGCAAATTGCCCAAACCTGAATTGGTTGATCTAGGTTAGTACTGTGTGTTACGTTTTTCACAGTCAACCATTTCGTTAGGTAGATCCATTCATGATGAGAGAGTCTACTCTTAGATACAGTTTATAGATAGTTTGACCTTGCTAATTCCCAAAGGGCATCTCCCTCTCCAAATTCATCGTGATGGCTAGGCGTGTTCAAACTCATCCATTTGCTTAGACATTCGCAGTAAGTATCACACTTTCATCTGCGTTAAGTGTAACACTTGCTATTGTTCATGACCTTAATTTGCTTCCATCTTACCTTCAGATAATGCAACTTTGCAGGGAATGATGAGGGATGTATCCTACAAATTTTACGACAATGCTTCAACACCTAGTGAACAGGTACATATAGCGTCACTCGGAGAGGGAATTTAGTCAAGAGTTGCTGCTTTGATTTTTTTTCTCTGCCTGCTGTATCACCGTGGGTTCTCTCCCTTTTTTGCTGATCTTCCTCTTCTACGTAGGATGGTGGCGATGAGGCTAACTTTGGATTCGAAGACCCTAGTTTTGCCACTTTTTTGGACTGTGACAACTCTGTTTAGCAGTAGAGCAGTAGATTTGAAGATTGCACAAAGGTAGGCCACGCCTGTTGATCTGCTGACTTAGTTCAACTAACAGAAAGCTCTCTCCAGTTTCTTTCCGAACCAGTTGTATAGCTGTATTCTCAAGACTTGACCATCTCATTCTGCTGTGAGGTGAGCTCAGATAATGTGGTGTGAGAAATAGATGCTCGAGGTCAAACACTAAACCGGGCTAGTCACTCAATACAATTAGCTCGGTCTGAATCTGAAAATGTATAACCAAGTTCTTTGAATCAGGCTTATGCTTATAAGTAGATGTTTGTGACTGGTACAAACAATACTGGAACCACAACATTGTGTAGCATTGGTTAGCCGTCGGGTTAACCTATAAACTTACAATGAGAGTATGATAATCAAGTTGACGTGCTTGCGATGGATGCTCTTCGAATCAGGAGGATTAAGTCTTCTTAAAACAGGAAACTATCTCGCAATCATTGAGTCCAAATTTGTCTGTTGAAAGAGTTGTCTTTTTGTTCCCTTTTGCTTCATACCCTTCGGCGGGTATCTCACTTCGAATTGCTTTGATGCCCAATCGTTAGATGTATCGTAGCCATTTAGTTTTCTTAAACTTTTATAACTATTATAAAATATAATCGTATATTTTACGCTTATTCTTTAAAACTGTGTCAACGTAGGACATTGAAATAGCGAAAATAATTGCACCTTTGTCTAGTACTTTTCATATCTTTAGCCATATATATATATATCTGATTGATTGATAGCCTCAATGAGTTTTTCAAAAATTTTCAATTTCACTAAATAAAAAAATAATGTGTCAAGCTGCAATTGGATCTCCACTCCCTCAAACTTCCTGTACCCACTATTCCTTAAAACCCTCAACCCCCCACCCCCCACCCCACATCTCAACAGTTACAATCCCCATATCTTTGTGTTCTCTTCCCTTTTTCTCTCCATTTACAGTCTCCTTATATTTGTATTCTCTTCCATTTTCCTCTCCATTCACAAACATTTCAACAATCACAGTACTAAATTCTCAATTCAAAATTGAAAATCATGCGCTAATCACCTATATAGGTGGACAACTATTATGCTCTGAATTCTTCGACACCACTTGTTAAGAAAATTGGCTTGAAGGTAACTATATTATTATTTAGAATCGTTTGACAAATTTGTTGGCTGTGTGTATAATCTCTTTCCCTTTCAACGATTGGGATTATTTCATTCCTAGTCGTCTAGATAGCATTACTTTACTCGCGCGTGTCTGTGTGTGTGCTCTCTTTGTGTGTGCATGTGCATTGGCCCTTTGTGTCTGTATGTTTGTTCTTCTTCTTTAATGGTTTTCAAGCAGGTGATAAGATTTCTGTACTTGCATATATTGCTATCATTTATGTGTTTGAATTGGTTTTTTATTGCATTTCTGGAAGTTTCTTGAGGATGTTTCGAGAAATTTGGACAGGTTCGGCTCCCTAGCGGGAATAACTTGAGATTGCCGTGTACTTGGCAAGGCGAATGTTTTGGGGTTCGGATTGAATAGGAAAGTGTTACGTCTTGAGGTCTTGGGAAAAGTTCAGGAATTGATTATGGAGTTTTCCCTTCCAATAACATGTCGGGCAATCCACCAGATTCCTTAATGGATTTGGATATCATGGATGAAATCTTACTAGAAGGATGTTGGTTGGAGACAACCGATGGATCAGAATTCTTGAACTTTAGTCCCTCCACTTCCAATGCTCTCTTTGACCCTTCGTTGGTGTGGCCTGCTTTGGAGACTGTCACTGTCGAATCGAGTGGGAGGTTATCACAACGGGATAGTAAAGAAGAGAGACAAATATCATCTCTATGTTACTCAACTACAAGGACAACATCATACTGAAATTCAGTCTCTTGAGGGAAGGTTCTGAGTTAAGCAGAAGGTAACGGATTGGGCCAATTGCTAGCCATGACATTGCCCCTGCATTATCTGTAATGGACAGAATACTACGGGCACTTGGGTACGTAAAAGATTGCACAAGAGACAAGAATGTTCTTATTCAAATAAGGGTGCCAGTAAATAGAGGTGGCAGAAATGTTCTAAGCTCTAATGATCAACATTTTTCGCTTGATCTTAACTGCCCAAATCTTGCAAGTTACCGAGAAATATCAAGGAAATATCAGTTTGCTGACAGATGTTTCAAGGAAATTGTTGGATTGCCTGGCCGTGTTTTTACAAGCGGCAGGGTTTCTGAATGACTCCTGATGTTCCGTTATTTAGAAGGGAAAGTACCCACGAGATGGTCATGCTCATGCTCAGCAGTTTGATGTCCGTGGAACACTTGCTATTCCTTTGAACAAGGTAGTCACAGTTGCTTAGGTCTTATTGAGGTTGTCATGACTACTCAAAATATTAAATATGCTCCACAGCTTGAAAGCGTCTACAAAGCTCTAGAGTTGGTTCTCTTAGTTCTTTCGACAATCTTTATTCTTTAACTAATCTTTTAGTTGTGAGGACGTGTATTGATTTTTGTTGATGCGGAAAGGGGTTCGCGGTTACTTGGAGGTGCCACAAAGGATGCAGTCTGAGTCAGCTTACAGGTAGGCAACGCGGGAGACAACAGGGATGGCGTAAGGGCTGAGAGCAAGGCTCCCCAGACAGTTCGCGAGGGCTGGCAGCGCCGCGCAGGGGGACGACGAACGAGGCCGACAGTCGATGGTCCGTGATGAGGGTGCAGCGTCGAGGGTTCGGGGATGGGAGTCCAAGTGTGTTTCTCTCACTAGAATTCCAGAGAGAATGTCTTTTTAGAGAGAGAAAGTGAAAAGTTCAAATGAGAGAAAAAGCTCTTTGGAAAAGCTCCAAAGTCCACTATTTATAGCCAAAAATGTGCATGTGTCATAAGTTGACATGTGTCACCCTTGGGAACGACACGTTGCCAGGATGGGCCAAAGCATTGATTCTCCGTTGGGACTGCCGGTCCCTAAGTTCGTGCTGCCCTGCCCTTACAGCATCTCTCTGCCTGTCTGAGGAGACTGATCATGCCGCGGTAGCATGGTCATAGTAGCCCATTGCCCCAGCCTTCAGTCCAAGCCTCTACTGAATCCCACGAGGTGCATCGAGAGACGTGCAGAGAACCTGACAGCGATGAGGGTTGCCCCTGTAGCCAACTGCCAGGCGGACTAGGCGCGATGCCCTCCAAGGACCTGCTCCCGTCCCGGAGTGACCCGTGGGTCATTGCCCTGGTAGTGTTGACGATCAACAGCAACATGAGTAACATGAGTGACCATGGTCACCATTTGGTGCTTAGGGTGCGTTGTAGTGAAGTCTTTGCGTAGGAGCTCCCTGCAAGTGTGATGTTGGTGGCTTCAAGGTTGTGCCGACGATGGTTCCAGGGTTGCGAGCCCATCCTGCTGCGAGGACCATAGCCCCTGGTGATTGAGCTGGCGACGGCATACAGCCCGTCCCGCAGTTGATTAAGCCGGCGATGGCACTAAGCCTGTGATGGCGCTCAGCCCATGCTGTAGGGAGAGGTCCTCGTGCCGGAGCACTACGAGCAGAGCCCTCGGAATGCTGCACACTCCGGAGAGTGGGTGGAAGCATGTTCCACGTCCATGGCGAGGGCGCATGGTGTGGTGAATAGGTGTGATGCCCGGAGGCTTGTAACATGGTTGTGGTGCATGGGCACGGCGACGACTGTCGCGGAGGTATACTTAGTGCCGGGGCAGGTATCATCAGCGTGGCGCAAAGGCGCGGCGATGACTGTTGCAGAGCAATACTTAGTGCCAGGGTGACACACGGTGGCCCTTGATGGCACAAGGAGACCGTGTGTGGCACTCGACTTGCCGCTCACAAGAAGAGTCCGCCAACCAATCTCAACAATTTAAAGTAAGCAGTGCATCAACATCGCATAAAACAGTGCACAAAGAGTAAATTTCAACACGAGGGCAAAACGGTCACAAATATCTCATTACTTCAATAGCATCATTACAACTTACAAAAGGCTTTGTTTGCATCCACAGTGTGCAATCTAGCTAGAATGGCAAGCTAAAACAAAGCAAGGGACTCTCGGGTATGGGTGTGCATGACTCCCATGTAGTACCATTAGGAGGAAAAACCAAAGTGACAGTAGTAGACGTAACTATGTGCGAGGAGTCATAGTGCCCCTTTTTAGAGAAATACAACTCGAAATGACTTGAAATTTTACAGGGAAACTTAAATATATACAACGGTGGTCTCCACCAAAATTGAGCAAAAACGCACGCCTGGATCTTTAGATCTTCACTGTTGGCTTTTGACGTGCGCGGGCACTGCAATTGGGCGCGCGGGCGCTGTGCTTGACGGGCGCATGGGCGCGAGACTTGATGAACTTGTGAGGGCGCATGGGCGCCTGTTGGAAGGGCGCGGGGGCGCTGAGCTGGATGGGCGCGGGGGCGCTGTGCTAGGCGGGTGCAAGGGGCAGCCCGTGACATTCTCCCCCACTAGAGCTGTTGACGCCCTCGTCAACTTCTGCATGTGGTAGGCTTCAATCTTGTCGGCGTAGGCTGATAAGTCTGCTGCTCGTTCCCAAGTGTTTTCTTCATCCATTTGTCCCTGCCACTTGACTAGGTACTCCTGATGGCGTTTGCGGGAAGCTATAATCACTCTATCATTCAAAATTGCTTCAGCAACTCGCTTTCCTGCTGCTTTGGGTTTGAGTCCTTGTCTCTTGATTTGGCCCCTGGAGGGGTCGGCTGTGTCTTCATAGAATGGCTTCAACATGCTGACGTGAAAGACGGGATGGAGCTGGCGGCTCCACCAATGAGGCGGATCAACTTTGTAAGCCATCTTGCCTATCTTCTTCACTATAGTCAGGGGTCCCTCGTATTTCTGCAAAAGACGAGAGTCTCTTCCCCTTAGAAATTTGCGATCCTGTTGCAGCAGCTTAACCATAACTTTGTCGCCCACGTTAAACTCTTGAGATCTCTTGTTCTTGTCAGCGTGTTTCTTCATTCTTCTGGCTGCTTTCTCAAGGTAGGAGTGAGCTAGATCTATATTCTGCCTCCATTCTTCACTGAAGCTTATGGCCCTTGGGGATTTTCCAGCATTGGGGACGTTTACCGTGTGGGGTAGTAACGGTTGTTGTCCATTTACAATCTCAAAAGCACTCTTCCCTGTCGAAGAGCTTTTGCGTGAGTTGAAACACAGCTGGGCAACATCCAGTAGCTTGACCCAATTTTTCTGTGTTACACTGACAAAATGGCGGAGGTACTCTTCTAACATGGAATTGAACCGCTCCGTCTGACCGTCTGATTCTGGATGATAACTTGAACTCATCGAAAGTTGGGATCCGAATAACTTAAAGAGTTCAGTCCAAAAGTTTCCAGTGAAGCGGGAGTCCCGATCACTGACAATGTCTTGAGGCATTCCCCAATACTTCACCACATACTTAAAGAAAAGTTGCGCTGTCTTCGGCTGAGCAATACTTGGGTGTTGCGATAAAGGTCGCATACTTGCTAAACCGATCAACGACAACAAGAATTGTGCCTAAGTCTTCAACCTTCGGCAGACCAGTGATGAAATCCAATGACACACTCTCCCACGGTCTTTTGGGGACCGGCAGCGGCTGTAGTAACCCTGCTTTCTTCTTACGCTCCACCTTGTCCTGCTGACAAGTAAGGCATGTTTTCACATACTCTTGCACTTCATCCCCCATTTGGGGCCAGTAGTAACCTTGTTGAAGGAGAGCTAATGTTCTTTCTCCTCCGGCATGGCCTGCCCAAAGGGTGTCATGACATTCTCGAATCAATGTTCGTCTCAGATGATCTACTCGGGGAACGTATACCCGTCTTCCTTTGGTCATCAGCAAACCATCTTCTTGCCAAAACTGTCGAGTTTTACCGCTCTCGATCAGTTTCAGTAGTTGTTGGGCAACCGGATCCCTGGTAAGGGCCTTCTTGATCTTCTTTCCGATGTTGATGGCAACTCGGCTATCTGCTCTAACAATAGCATTCATGGCCATCAATGCTACCTGATCTAGTTCGGCTCTCCTGCTGAGGGCGTCTGCTACGCTGTTGGTTGAGCCTGTCCTGTACTCGAGCATGAAGTTGAATTCTGCCAAAAGTTCCTGCCACCTGGCCTGTTTCGAAGTGAGCTTAGATTGACTCAAGAAGTGGCTCACTGCAGTGTTGTCCGTCTGCACTATGAAGCTAGAACCAAGCAGGTAGTGCCTCCAAATTCTGAGACAGTGTACTACCGCGAGCAACTCTTTCTCATGAGTGGTGTAGCGACGTTCTGCTTCGTTGAGCTTCCTACTCTCATATGCCACCGGGTGGCCTTCTTGCATTAGAACCCCTCATAGTGCAAAGTCAGAAGCATCTGTATGAACTTCAAAGGACTTCGACACATCAGGGAGAGCAAGTACCGGATCTTCAGACATAGCCTGCTTCATAGCCGAGAAGGCCGATTGACACTCCTTGGACCATTCCCAAACATTGCTCTTCTTCAAAAGTTCGGTTAGGGGATGTGCCATTCTCGAATAATCTCGGACAAACTTCCTATAATAGTTGGTCAATCCAAGGAAAGATCTCAATTCTGAAACATTCGTTGGCGGCTGCCACTCCTGTATCACTTGAACTTTAGCTGAGTCCATCCTTATCTGACCCTGTTCTATCACATGGCCCAAGAATTTAATCTTGGTCTGGGCAAAAGTGCATTTCGACAGCTTCACGTATAGCTCGTGCTCCCTCAGTCGGGCAAGCACCTTCCTCAAGTGCTTCAGATGCTCGTCCAAGCTGGAACTGTAGATCACAATATCATCGAGATACACCACTACAAAATCGTCAATGTAGTCCCGCAAAACCTGATTCATCAAGGTGCAAAATGTGGCCGGGGCGTTGGTCAAGCCGAACGGCATGACCAGGAACTCATACGCACCGTATCTGGTGACACAAGTTGTCTTCGCCTCGTCACCTTCGGCAATTCGGACCTGCCAATACCCAGACTTCAAGTCCAACTTGGTAAACATTCTCGCCCTACTAAGCTGATCAAAACAGTCGGCGACTAAAGGAATAGGATACTTGTTCCGAATAGTCACCTTGTTTAGCGCCCTGTAGTCCACACACATCCGCAAAGAACCATCTTGTTTCTTCTGGAAGAGGACTGGTGCACCATAAGGCGACTTCGCTGGAGTGATCAAACCCGCATCTAGCAACTCCGTCAATTGTTTTCTGAGTTCAGCAAGTTCTGGTTGTGACATCCGATACGGAGCTCGGGCGGGTGGCTTCGTGCCTGGCACGAGCTCTATCTCATGGTCAATTGCCCTTCTAGGTGGCAATTTCTTCGGCAATTCATCAGGCATCACAACTTCAAAGTCGTTTAATATCACTTTAACTTCTTTCGGTAATGGTCCTGATACTTCTTCAATTTCGTCCCACCGTAGCATGGCAAGGTAGGTTGTTTCATCCCGTTTTAATCCCCTTTTCAACTGGAGGGCTGAGATAGAACGCTCTCCCGCCCTAGAAGATATAGTTGGGATGACACACGGTTTATTCCCAAGCATGAGTAGCGAGTTGGTACATGGCATCACTGTGGTCTTCGTGTCACGCAGAAACTCCAACCCAAGGATCAGTTTAAGTCGTCCATGATGACTACTGAAAAGTTGGTCCTTCCTTCGTATGGGCCAATCTTGATCAAAACAGATCTCGCTATCCCCGCTACTGGCTGTGCGGCGGAATTGATAGCCTTCACCCGTCCGCACCCTTTTTCTAGAGTTAGACCCAGTCTTCCACTTCGGTGCTAGAAATGTAATTATGGGTAGCTCATGTGTCCACCATGGCCCTGATGGCCTTCCCGTTAACCTTGATGTCCACATACATCAAGCCTTTTCCTGGTACATCACCCTTTTTCTTTGGCGGCATGTAAAGGCTCTTCTCCAGTCGAGCTCTTTTTGGGGTTCCCAACCTGTGTTGTCACCGCATTACACCACTGAGGAAAGGCCCCGACGGCATCTTCCTCTTCATAATCTTGTGTGTCTGTTTGCTCATCTGTTGGTGGGTGCCTTGGTCAAGAGCCAGATTGTTCCCCACGTTGCACCTGCCCAATGTTGTCAAAGAAGGCATTCATCATCTGTCGCTGCGGACAGTTAGCGATCACGTGCGGTCCTTGGCACAAGAAGCAACCCCTGAAATGAGGTTTCTTCACTTCTCCACTGGTGCTAGCGTCAGGCTTGGCTTTGAACCCAACTCCACTCTTCTATTGGGTAGAAGAGTTTGACGCCCAACTGCTTTTACTGCCCCAACTTTGGTTTGGCATTGGACCCCCTAGCTTCTTGCCACCAATACCTCTGCTTGGATTTCCTCTCTGAGGGGGTCTCTGTGGCTCGGAGTTGTAATCTGAAAGGCTCTCGGCAGCGATGATGGCTTCATTAAGGTTGTTCACCCGACGTCTATTAAGCTCGGTACGAGCCCATGGTTTTAACCCTTCCATGAAGAAGAAGAGTCTGTCAACTGCAGACATGTCACTGATGTCCAACATCAAGGCAGAAAATGCCTGGCAATACTCCCGGACCGATCCGGTGTGCTTGCATTCCAGCAACGCTTTTCTCGCGTTGAATGCGGTGTTTTCTGGGAAAAACTGACTCTTTAGCTCACGTTTGAGTATCTCCCATGTGTTTATGACGCAAGACTCATATTCGATCTCTACGTACTTCTTCCGCCACCATAACTTGGCATCTCCAACCAAGTACATGGCAGCCATCGACACCTTTGTCGCTTCCGAGTCTACTCTGATGGCTCGAAAGTATTGTTCTACATCGAAAAGGAAATTTTCTAATTCCTTGGCGTCACGGGCTCCCCCGTAACTCTTGGGCTCTGGCACTCGGGGCCTCGACGAGTGCTCCGCACCCCCAGCGGGTGTGTTAACCACTGCACGACTAAGAAGCTCCACTCGATCCTGGAGTTCTTGAAATTTAGACTCCCAGTCTATACCTCCACTGTGCCGTGTATGGTGTTCCACTCGATCTTGAAGCTCCTGAAACTTCCCCTCCCATTCCATGCTCTCAGCATATCGGGTATTATCAGTGGCTTCAAGATTCACTTCCAACGCATCAAGGCGAAAGGAGAATTGCTTCAGGATGCCTGGGGCATCCTGGTCACTCTTGAACATGTCATGTATCTGTGCTTCCAAAGCATCGATTCTCTCTTTCGTGTTGGCCATAGTTTTTCTCAACAAACTATCCCACAATATTTTCTTAGCTGAAGCCACAGTCCCTTGGACAACCGCGGCTCTGATACCACCTGACACACGGTGGCCCTTGATGGCACAAGGAGACCGTGTGTGGCACTCGACTTGCCGCTCGCAAGAAGAGTCCGCCAACCAATCTCAACAATTTAAAGTAAGCAGTGCATCAACATCGCATAAAATAGTGCACAAAGAGTAAATTTCAACACGAGGGCAAAACGGTCACAAATATCTTCATTACTTCAATAGCATCATTACAACTTACAAAAGGCTTTGTTTGTATCCACAGTGTGCAATCTAGCTAGAACGGCAAGCTAAAACAAAGCAAGGGACTCTCGGGTATGGGTGTGCATGACTCCCATGTAGTATCATTAGGAGAAAAAACCAAAGTGACAGTAGTAGACGTAACTATGTGCGAGGAGTCATAGTGCCCATTTTTAGAGAAATACAACTCGAAATGACTTGAAATTTTACAGGGAAACTTAAATATATACAACGGTGGTCTCCACCAAAATTGAGCAAAAACGCACGCCTGGATCTTTAGATCTTCACTGTTGGCTTTTGATGTGCACGGGCACTGCAATTGGGGGCGCGGGCGCTGTGCTTGACGGGCGCATGGGCGCGAGACTTGATGAACTTGTGAGGGCGCATGGGCACCTGTTGGAAGGGCGCGGGGGCGCTGAGCTGGATGGGCGCGGGGGCGCTGTGCTAGGCGGGTGCAAGGGGCAGCCCGTGACACGGGGGCACGTATCATCAGCGTGGCGCAAGGGCGCGGTGACGACTGTCGCGAAGCAATACTTAGTGCCGGGGGCACACATCATCAGCGGGGCGCAAGGGTGCGGCGACGAATGTCCGGCATACTTCGTGCCGGGGGCACGTATTATCAGCGGGGCGCAAGGGCGCAGCGAGGACTGTCGCAGAGCAATACTTAGGATAGTGTGCTGCCGTCGTGACGATTGCGCGCGGTCGGCGACGAGCGCTAAGTGACCATTGGTGTTGAGCGCGCATGGTAGAGAGCGCGATGAGTGATGTCGGGGGTTTAGGAATGACTCTTGCAAGGCAAAAGGGTGGCCGACCCCCTTGAGGAAGGGGTGGCCGACCCCTTTGGGTTGGAAAGGGGGGCGACCCCTCACAACAAGGGGGTGGCCGACCCCCTGAAGAAAGGGGTGGCCGACCCCCTTAGGAAGGGAGTGGCCGACCCCCTTAGAAAAGGGGTGGTCGACTCCTTAGGAAAGGAGTGGCCGACCCCTTCCTTTTTCCAACAGTTTGACCGTGTTGATGTTGTTGCACTGGTGATGCCTGTGGATGCTCGAAAGGAGATGCGTTTTGACTTGGTTATGACATTGAATAATTGACCGTTGACTGGATTATGTGTCGCGCGACGCGCGTCCCCTAGCGGGCCCTACTGGTCTGACCATAATAGGGTATGAACAATTTTTGTATTGGCTCGATCTTAAAATCACCGTAGACACAGTCGTAACCATGACGTTAGTCATTCAATCTTAAAGTGAATTTTGACAATCAATATGCCTTTTTAGCCACCCAAAACACACTAAACTCTTCATCTAATAGTCTACTCGAACCTTTCGTCTTTGAATTTGTCTGTCCGTGACACGGTATTTTAGATAGTATTACACAGAGAGAGAGAGAGAGAGAGAGAGAGAGAGAGATTATTTCTGAAAATACGTCAGCTTGACCAGTTGACCACTTCCAAATCTAATACATAAACCTTGTCGTCCTGGTATTCCAATAATCCCTGCCCCACCTCCCCCAGTTATTACGCGGAGTATTACACAACCTGTTAGATCACAATCCCTGCCGTTGGTTGCTTGACCCGGTCAGGCAACCAACGGCATCAAAACACAACACACCGCTGCAACAATAGACATCCGCACAACTCCAAATCCCTTCTCCATAAATAAATGATAAATATTAAATCCTATCCTGTAGAAACAAAAAAGGAAATCCCCAGACAGGTCGACAATTTCTGATTCAAAAAAGAAAAAAACATTTCCAATTCGAGTCATTACAAGGAAACACAAAAACACAGTGTGTGGCAAAACCTGCAAATCCTTTGCCATTTTAGGGCACTTCTTTTGAAACCTTTGCCCCCCACCCCACCCTCAAGCTCAACCCCTAAAATATCGGACTGAAAATTAGGGTTAGGGTTTTCAGATGACCGAGAAATTTGGGCGTTGACATGGCGGCGGTACCGGTGAATCCACGGCCGCTGCAGGCGCGTCCGTACGAGCACCACCTGCAGGCGGCGGCGGCGGCGGCTGCGATACAGATCGATGGCGACGGCGACGGGGATTACGAGGACGGATTTGACGATGAGGACGACGGCGTGGATGACGTCATGGACGGTGGCGGTCGCGGCCCCGTGGCCTCGGCCAGCAACCGCTGCGGCAGCGGCAACGACCACCACGGTCGCGGCGGTGTGGTGGCTTCGCGGACTAGCGAACTGACGCTCGCTTTCGAGGGCGAGGTGTATGTGTTCCCTGCTGTCACCCCTGACAAGGTACGCCTCGTGTTTCTGTTCGGAATATTTGCCCCCTTTGAACGACTCTACTTTGAACTGAACTGAAAAAATAGTTGGGCATAACATCAATATCGCTTGGTAAGTCAAGCTACGAGACAAACGACGAGTAAAGTCGGTTCAGTATCCGTTCTAATCTAAACATTGAATCGGACTCTATTAGTAATATAAATGAATATCGTTAGACAAGTCAAACTACAGAAAATGAACGAGTAAATTTGAGGTTTACATATTCGATGTCTATTCTAGGAACTCCCTAAAGTTAAAAGGGAACCAAGATTTTGAAACAGAGCTAGTATTATGTACTTATTTGCGGGATTTTGATTTAGTTACTGTAATTAGGACTGTGGAAGCCCTTGATAGCAAGTCTGTTTGACGTCTCTAAATAAGCTGCCCTTCTGTCACCGATTTTCAAGGCTATCGCTTCCTGTTGAACACACCCCCCACCCCCACGGCCCCACCAAAACCCCCAAAGCCCTTACGAAAAGAAAAAGAAAGCGAGAAAATTTTTGGTGTAAATGGAAGGTAAAGTATTGATAGAAAGGGTTTAATATTAGTATAGGAAAAGAAATTTCCAACAGCATCGGGCATGTTGAGGTCAGTGGTTTTGCTTTCTGGAATGTGTGGTCTCGTTGAAAAGGTGTATTCTGCTACTAGCTTCAGCTCTTCTTTGGCCTTTCTTGATGTTGGTCTGTCTCACATGTTTCGTCCTCTCACCTAACTTGTTGATTCCCAAAGCTTTATGACACCTCGTGGGATCAGCTATACAAATCCTTCTTCGCCATCCAGCTTTGTTCAGGCCATTTGTTTTGTTAATAAGCAATTAACGTTCTTGGATTATAATTTGGTGCACAGTCTGGATAATTCTTTCTTTGGGTATATTGTCGGGATGATCGGATATGTTGTGCTGTTTGTCTTCTTTATAAGTATGTTTTCTTCAAACTGTCACCTGTATTATATTGCTCAGTTTAAACTTCGAAGCACGTGTATGTTGACGTATCTTCTGCAACAGGTGCAAGCGGTGCTCTTGCTTCTTGGTGGGTCTGAGATTCCTACTGGCGTTCCCACCGTTGATGTTCGTTTTGACCTGAGCAACAAGGTAATTCGGAAGTGGATACTGACTTCTTGTCATCATTTTGAAGGGGGTAATATTGAAGCTGTTGTTTTACATTTTGCATTGATATTGTTTCACTTTCAACAATGCGTGGAATATTCATGATAAGTCACTAAAACAGTCAATTATTTTACCAAGAGTAACCCCCCACCCCCCCCAAAAAAAAACCCCTCACTGTTTTGATCGTTTGTGTTGGCATTCAACCTTATCTGCAATATTCTTTATAGGTTGTGGATGATACACCAAAGCGGTCGAATCTTTCACGAAGAATAGCCTCTCTAGTGAGGTTCCGTGAGAAACGGAAGGAGAGATGCTTTGACAAGAAAATCAGATACAGCGTCAGGAAAGAGGTAGCTCAAAGGTAAAATCAATGAGTTTTCTACAGGCTTTTACTCTTTAAGTTTATAATTATTGCCAGTCAAAATCAGGCAGACAACATGATTACTGTGGTCTTCATAGTCAGAAAAGTTGTTATCTTTTTATTAAGACAGCCTTCTGTGGGTGATATAGTGGCTTCTCCTACACACGTGTGCATCGTCAAAGATGTTCATTTCTATGTTTTCTAAGCTAGTCATATGTACCAGTGGATTGTTTCATAGTTAACTGAAACATCTTTATTGCTTACCTGTACTATTTTTTACCACCTGCCATGTTCTTGGTGTATCCTTTAGTTTCGTGTCTTTATTCCACGGCCACGCCAAAATGTATCTATTCCTAAAGACTTCATCATGCCAAAGTCCACACCTACTTGCACGCTCATCTTCGTTAAGAATGTCAGAACATTTTTGGATTTAGAGCTTTCTATGCACATTGATGGATTGTTTAGGGGATCTGTTTTAGACCCTAAGTTGTTGTTGGTAGTTTTCTTTTTGGGTACACAATTCTAACTTCCAACACTATTACCCCACAGTTGCTGCAGCGATAGTTTTATTTTCCTTTGTTCTAATATCCCTTAGGCTGTACATATGTGTTTTAGAATGCACCGAAAAAATGGTCAGTTTGCTTCGGTTAAGGAAGGTTCAGGGTCTTCTAGTTGGGATTCTGGAAAGGGTTGCCCACAAGGAGATGGTACACCTCGCGCGGAAGCTGTGTGAGTTCCAATGTCAAATCAACATTTGCTTTGGTTTTTTACAAAGTCAGGAAACTCTGTAGCCACTGTTTATTCTGCTGTTTTACTCCAGTCTTCGGAAATGTCAACATTGTGGCGTAAGTGAAAATTCTACTCCTGCAATGCGTCGTGGACCAGCTGGACCCAGGACACTCTGCAATGCCTGTGGGCTTATGTGGGCAAACAAGGTTTGTAACCTGCTTGCCATCATTATGTGCATCTACGACCATGCTAGCTAGTATCAGGTTTGAGGAAAATAAGATGTGCACAATGTTGATTCATATTCTTTTCTGGCTGTGAGCATGTGTGTGTATTTTAGAGTTCATTTAAGTTGGGCTTCATAAACCAATCCCGGCAAGAATTTTCATTGCCTGAGAGATTTCAATGTTAGAAAAAAGCTAAAACTTCTCTATGTACCGTGATCAGGTATAAATTCCATCTTGTAACCTGTTCGCTGGTTCTTGATGGCCTCTTCAAATTTTAGATTATGTTTGCCTATCATTTGTGGAGCTGGCAAGAATTCGGATAATTTTTTTATTAAAATGGTTTGGACTGCTCAAAGATGCACCGGAAAGATTCACCAAAGTAATTTACCTCCAGAAAGATTCACCAAAGTAATGTGCAGTAATCTATACAAAGGAATCATATTTTTCATTACAGTGTTAAATGGGAGATGCGTTTGAGACTTTGTCAAGTGGAAGATATGTTGCAAACCTTCTATTGTGCATTTTGTGTTCTATTTAGCTGATGTAAGCAATTTACTTCTTCTTGTTGAAGTGATAATTAACATATTCCTTACTGAAGCTTGCTTATTAAAACTATATTGATTTAGTAGGTTGAAATATTTGGTCTACTTTACTGCTGGAGTTTACTTAAGAGTATCAGTGTTACTGTCATGTATAAAAGAACACATAGATGAAAGCACTACCTTTATTTAGCTGTTGGATAGAAAGAGAAATTAGATGTGGGAGCTCCAAATCTTTGCTTTTGTAGCTATTTTGGTCGTGCACATGTAATTGCTATCCTGTTTCTCTGGTTTTTCCTTTTCTTATTTTGTCTATAAAGGATAATTAGAATTATTTTCTTTTTTTGGATATGAGATTGTTTTCCTGATGTTCATTAGATTTCATGAAAGTACTTTACTCTGTGAGGTTTTTTCTGCCATTTTAGAGAAATATGTCCACGTTGGGCTTGACCGTTTTCCCAGTCCTGTTTTTTGCTGAATTTGGCTCCTACTGTATGCTGTTATTTTTACCAATTGTTGCTCCTTCTCTTAATTTTGTATTTTCTTCTTGATCTGCCTCACATTTTATTGTATGGACAGGGAACACTAAGAGATCTCAGCAAGGGAGGAAGAAATCTTTCGTTAGACCAAATTGAACCGGTACGTTTAATGGGAGGGTTGGATCACTTAGTTTTCGCTAGCTGTGAAGTTTGGGCTCATTTGTCCTTAGACATAATAAAAGGAAATGGTACTAGCTTGTATATAGTGATGACGTTCTCAATTAATGCAGAGTTAGATATGCTATCTACGTGGAGTTTCTTCTCTTGCTTATTTCTCCTTTTGGTCGTCTTTTCTTAATAGTAGCATTCTCTCTGATTTTTGGTTGACCTTTATTAACTTGGCTTCTCATTTCTTCATGGAAGTTTCTGTACCCCAATAAACAATTAATACTTCTTGATATGACACTTGAAGGGCTAATTGAGAAGAAGATAGAACAGTTAGAGTAAACAGTTCTATCTGTACTCGAATTATTCCCGTGCTTGATTTACTTCACGATAGTTATGCTGTATGCAGGGAACACCAATTGATATCAGACCTTCACTCTTTGACGGCAAAAGTTTTTCTGGCAATCAGGATGACCGGGTATGATTTCTTTTGACTGGTATAACTTAGAAGCTTTCAGTGAGAAATAGAACCTTTCTTGCCGTCACTTAACTGATGTTGTGTATGCAGGGAACTCCTGAAGATCCTTCTAAGGCAGTACCTGAAGGAACTGATGACCAATCTATTGGTGGAGATGATGTAGTATGTGTCAATCCCAAAACTTTATCTGAATGAATCAATGACATGCTTGACAGCATTACATAATTAATTTAGTGCTATCTGGTGACCCAGCTTTTATCTGTATTTCATCATCACTTGATCCTTACAAAGTTTGGATTGGCCCCAGTGCTTTGGTTAAAATAAGATTAGGTTACAACAGCGCTTCTACCAGCCCACTGTTATATAAAAATTAGGTCCTTTACCTTCAGCACCAAAGCAATGATTATCTTCAGAAGCGTTGAGCTGGAACTTTCAGGAAGAAAGGGAGCCTCAAGTTTTGTGAAAACTGTAAGGGATGATTACAAGTGATAAGGGGGATGGAAGGAAAGGCTAGAATGCTCCTTGGAGATATTGGTCAAGTGGTGTTGGAATTGAAATCTTAGGAGGGAAGAAGGGTTTGGATTACATGTAGGAGACAGTTGTATCACATTTGTATCACATTTGCATAGAATGGAGAGAAAATATCTCATGATTAGCTTCTGGGAAACAGGCTAGTTGGAGACACCCAGAAACACACACACAGACACTCTCTCACTTATACATGGATGCATTTGTGTAATTGTATGTTGTCTGTCTATAAAGACTGGCTTGGAGACTAAGAGGACTTGGTGTGTTAGTCAAGCAAGACTGGAGATTTGGAGCTTTATTTGGGCTTAAGAAAAATTTGAAATTTGACCCCAAAAAAAAACAGAAGATATAAGTCAAACTCAATGGCCCATGCAGGTCAACCCACTCCATCTTAGTACTTTAATAGACGCATCAGACATGTAAACTAACAAGGAGGAGAACCATTGATAAAAAAAACTCCATTGGAATAAAAGAATATAGTTTTGGATGTTGGAATGTTGCAAAACAACTACGTAAGGGACTTGAATCTGGTTTTGGTTCTCTATAGTAATTCTGCTTAGCTGTTTGCATCACGTTGAACTTTTCATTTGCTTGGTTTTTTCCCCTCCCGGCATCAATGTAGTAACACTATTAGTTTTCGGGGTTTAAGGTTTAACAGTGTATGCAATCTAAACCCAAGCACGAAACTACAATTTGATGTATGTTCCATGGAAACTTTTGCACTTGTTTCAGGCATTTGCCTCTTGTTTTAACTTTTCACTGCAACCATACCTATCTGGCCCTGCTAACCAATCAAGCGTGTGAGTCTTGAAGTTAAGTCCAAAAATAGACATGTGATGTACCATTGAAAAAGCAGTTATCTTTTAGTGAACGATCAGTGAATGTCTGGAACTGCGTGCCTAGAGTGACAAATTTCGGCCCAACCTTCCATTTTGTAGACCGCACTTGATTAGCTGAACTTAAGTGCGGCACCACCTTTCATTAGCAGGGTGAGCGTTGGCACAATGTTTAGGTTGTTGCACTGTGACGTGGTGGTCACGGGTTCAAAACACGGAAAAGGTCTCTTTCCAATAGTGGCGGTAAGGCAGCATTTATCAACCCTCTCCAGATTCTGCAGTGGCAGGAGCCTTGTGCACTGAGGCTACCCTTTTACCACTCCTGATTTGTTAGTTGATATTGAGTGAGGCAGCAGTCTTCATCAGTATTCTTTTTGGCATTTGGTTATGAAATTTACGTGTTATAAGTTGAATGTCCTTGTAAAGTTAGTTGCACGATAACGTATTGATGTTGATGATAAATTGATTATTGGAGTTTCAGATTCTGTGTTCAGTTTATGATCATCATGGACAATCTTATAATTTTTGGCTCATCTTTTCACTCGATCGTGCAGCATTTGTATAGAGCAACTGAAGACCTCTCAAAAAGTTTGCCCGTGGAAATTGTCAGCTCTTTAGACAACCTTGATGAGCCGGTACTTGTACATTCATTAAGATTTACTTGTTGGCACTTCCTAAACTGCTAATACCAATCTAGTGCGGTTATGAACTGTACCTTGTGCAGAATTAAATTCGATATAATGTCGTTAGCAGTTTGGGAGTGGTTTGATCGTTCTCTTGCTTACCAAAGCTTCATGGGTGATCTTGATGGTCGATAATGCTTTCTGCAATAGTTGCAGTCTCTCAATCTCGAGTGTTGGATTCTGCAGGATACTCTGGTCGAGTTTGCAAATTCTTCAGAAACAGAGATGGACATTCCTACCAACTTTGATTAGTATGTTAGCTCCAGCTACACCATGTACAGACTATGCTCCCCCTCAACTCTTTAAACTTGTAAAGAACTCACCTCAACTAGGATTTTCATGCTAAACACAGGTTTATACATTGTCGATTGCACCGATAGGAAGGACAACCAGTGTGCTGTGCATCCCGTGATCGCAAACGGCCATGGTATAAGACCCCACGGCAGTGATCGTCTCCCTCCTGGGTAATCACGGTGCAAGTCTCAACTAACAATAGGATATCTGTGACTGTGGAGTGATTAATGTTAATACGGGCGAGTGCTAGGATCTTATTTGTGTGAGTTGTTTCGGAAATGTGTTTTGAGTGCCTCAAAAGGGTCTGTAAAATGTGATCATTTCCTTTGGCTTTATTTATTCTGATTGGTTATCTATTTGAATTTCTGCTCTTTTACATTCTGATCCATTGGAAGTCATATTGCTGCTTTGTGCAGTTCATTTAACTACGAGATTTCTGTTTGTTAGGTTCACTATTGTTTCTTGTGTTTTGGGGAATGATCTATGTGAATGAGCAGTTTGAGGGCGTTGTAAACAAAAACAAGTTATAATAAATTTTGAGAACCTTTTTAATAATGTACATAAGAAGTTCTGCCTTGTGATGTGGTATATTAGTAGGCACATTGCCTTATATTATTTTTTCTTCCATTTCTTCTTCGGGTTTAATTTTTAGTTATGCTTATTTAGAGAGAAGCTGTGCAGATAACTCGAAAGCATGTAATTCTAAAACAGATGGATCGAAGTGCTCATATGCACTTTGACGCAAATTCTTAATTGATCGATTTAACTTTGAAAATTTGTTTTATTGAAGTGGAACAAAATTGAAGACGTTCGAATGTTATCAATAAAGAGCAAAAATGCAATGAGATTTGGAGAAAAATTTGAGAGCCGAGCGACCGAGAGCGCCAAATATGTGTATAGAGAGACCCCTTTGCATTTATTCTATCGACCATTTACATTTATATCCGCGTACAAAATCATGGACTCCGTAGAGTCTATTTGCTCCATGTAGTCAGGAGACTACAGACACTAGAAATAAAAGATGAAGAAAGGACTGATTCCTTCCAGAAATACCCCAATCATATAGGAAATTGAAAGGAAATCAACCTAGATCCTAGCAATGAATTATCAACTGCTTCCTTCTATGTGCACGCAGTTGATCTGCGAACCTCCTTTTTCTTGGAAGCTCACTCGCATGAATCTTCCAAGCAGGTGGCCAAGACGGTCACCGAACTAAATCAAATAAGATTACCACACCCCGTATTCCGGTTAGATACGAGAGGGCCTAGGGGGTGGGTCCAGACCCCAACAGGATTTACGTTCTCGATGATGATTTGACACGCTCATCACTCGTGGAAATCCTCGTAGGGCGACGTTCCACTTGAAGAATCACTTTCAAATGCTGTGGTCTCTCTTGGTGAAGACGGAAGCGATTCTCTCTGCTGAGAAGGTAAACCTGATTTAGAAGCAAGAGTCAGTCTCAGAGTCAAAATCCTCAGTCAAGTTTAAGGAGGAAGACATGCAAGGGCATTAACAGAGCACACTTCGGGTTACGTACACGGTAAAATGTGCAGAGACATTGATTCTGACATCTAATGTCCCAAAACATTTGAGTAAACATCCACACCATCACGATAATATTAAGAAAATTGATAACTACACTTCACTTTTGTCACTTCCACTCCACTACTGTCACTAAAGATGAGTAAGTGTCAAGAAACGGAAATAGGGGGATCTTGCTGAAGCTTTTAGGTGGCAATAGTGGAGAGTAAGTGATGAAAAGGGAAGTGTCACTATCAGAACTGGGAAAGAATTGAACACCTTTTTGCCCTCTCGAGCGGAACTTCTTTGTATGCCGCCTAATAAGCCTCTTAGCTTTTGTTATGGTGAGTTGCCTAGCGAATGGAGAAAACTCTGCATCGCTCTCACTCCACTCGCAGTGTATCTCGTTCTCTGCTTCGCCCCTCATTGTTCGTAGCACAAATGCCTTGGCTTTGCGGCGCTGAGAATTGAAGAGGCCCCTTATGGAGGTGACAAATCCATCACCAGCTCCATCACTCGGACGTTTTGGCCAAGAGATAGGATACTGATCAGACTTCCCAGCTGAACCTCCATCACTGTCGCTTAAGTTAAGATCGCTGTCGTGGACACCGGCTCCACTGGCTTCTCGTTGCCCATGTGCTTTATCTTTGAATTTTTTACCCTGCCCATAGAGTTTAGCAATATGCAAGTGGTAAGAGACCTACGTTACAAGGACTCCTCAAAATGAATGAGTAGTCGGACTCTCGACACAAGGACATGGGTATGAGTTATGTGTCAGACACTTCACACCATTTAAGCCACCAAGAACACTAGTTTATATGTTTCTTCTCTTTTATAATATAGCTTTAAGATGAGGGAGTTCTTCAATTTGAACAATGTATGTCGCATAAAACGCCACTTTTCCCAAAGAATAAGGAAAATTTATCATTAACAAGAAGATTTTGGAAAATTAGACGACACTAATCCGACGCTTGGACACGTAGCGGTAACCAACTCCATACCCCATTCTAAATGAGGAAAGAACAGTAGTTGCAAAAAACAAAGTAGTACACGTAGAATGTGTAAAAAATCGAGAGCGCCAAAGTTAGAAACTCCAAGATGTGGTCAGCATTGGTAGATAATCTAAAAAACGTAAACTTGAAAACATCATAGATTACTTACTTGCATTCCTGTGACAGACTTTAAGACTCCCCAAATAATGTGCTTCTTAACACGTGAGAAAAGTCTTCTCCAAGTGCCAGTAAAGTCAACACGGTGGAATGTATCCATCAGCAACCTTAGATCACTCACAGCAAATCTAGATCCTTCATAGGTGACTAGTAGTTCAACCTACCCATCACAATAAAAGTACATCGATTTGATAATAAATATAACCATGACTTATAATAATAGGAGGATCAAAATTTAAATATTTTAGAGAAGAGGACCAACCTGACTTATCTTGATATTATGGAACTCCCTCATTCTTCGAGGCCTTGATCTTTTTTCTTCTTGTGCTTTTCCTACTTTTTTCTCTTCGTGTGATGATCGACCAGATTTAGGTTTAGTGTCTTTTGATTTACTTTTAGTAGGCTCTTCTTGCTGCTCAACACTACCCTGGGGCCCGCTCTTTGACGAAGAAACATTTGATGAGTGGACCTGTAACACAAGTTCATTAGCCACAGATTCCGCCACAGTTTCTTCCCATGTTCGATCAAAGGATGATGTTCGTCTTAGCTCGGGAGTTGAACCGCAGACGAGGTTGGCTTTTTGATTCGGCAACTTTGGTCCCTGCAACTACCACAAATGCTGCGTAGGTATACTTTAATAAATAGTGATTACTTGCATAAGAAGTTTGCCTGCTAAATCTTATCACCATTAGAGATTATAAGGTTTGCTAAGTCACCACTTGTAACTCCCTGTATACCGATCTCAGCCTGGTGAAAAAGGGGCATAGGTTAAATGTAGAAGGATCGTGGGAAACTCACTTGAGAGGATTCAACAAGGACCAAGGACTGACTGGTGCCAGATGTCGAAGGTAAGGCAGAAGTGCTTGAATTGCTAGAGACCTCAAATTCCTTCATTGAATGACTACTGGATGTAGAGGCATCATGTGCGGATGAACCTTTCTTTGCTCGTCTTGAACCAGCAGTAGTTGAAACTTTCCAAACTTCCTGTAAAGCAACAGCCAGTCGCCAATATCTTAGCTTGTAGAAAACATGTAGTAAAAATAACCTTTCAAGGTTTATAGCTCAAATAACCTGCCGCCGTTGGGAGTCTTGTTCTTCTTCAGGGAAGAAATACTCCCACATCATTCTGTACATTGTCTCAGTCAAATGTATCTTCAAGGGAAAGATCTCTACCTACAGCAAGAAAAGATGGCGATTGTTATGCAAATCGCGACCAAACCATGCAAGGGCAATTGTGTACAGGTTTTAACATGCAACAATCGGATGAAGGGACTCTGCGAGCAGCAATGAAATTCGAATAAAGGGGAAAGCCCGAGTCATAAAGAGTGAAAAGTGGGAGACCAAGGTGATAAACCAGTGGTGAGGTGTGCAAGGTCACAGATCTAAGGGAGGTGGAAAGCTACCCCAATTGTGTATCCCAGGCCCAAGTGGCCTCACGATGGGTGAAACAAAATAAATGAATAAATAAAAGTGTAAAGTGACTAATGAAAAAGAAAGTGGCTGAACACGAATAAACATTAAGAGACCATGTCTTGATAACTAAACTACACTCATGGGTACGACCAAAACAATTACTTGCAATAAATAATACAGCATGACAACTTCATTCAAAAGTGCGTAACAGTCTAATACTTTGTTGTCATACATAAACATATCCTTTATTACCCAAACATCAGATTTGACGTCTGTATTAAGGCACTAAGTGAACCAGAGTCAAAGCGTGTGCAGTAGTCCTTGCCTGCCTTCACTGTGTGGCACACCCTCAACAAAGGAAAATTAAACTGACAATGTAATTGGGAGATACTTGTTGAGATAGAGATACACAAACATCTGTTAGCATTTTCTTTATTGGTTCCTTCCATGTTAGCGGCTTTCCATCACGAATCTATTGTTTGATTCTGGAATCTGGCGTTTCATGAAACAACAAATCCTGAGCACTAAGCCAAATTGTCATTACATACCACATCAAGGACCATAATTGTAATCACAGTACGTCCTACATTGCGTCAGGAAATGATTTTATTTGATGAACCCTAAATAATTGATGCAAGTGTATGCTTAAGTTATAGCCCCTCAATGCAAAAAGGAATTCAGAACCTGTTAATCCCTCCCTATTTTGACGATAATAGCTTATTATAAGCACACTTAATAACAAAGCAACCATCACCTGAAAAAGTTCAAGAGGCGAGTTTCCATCCTTAGGTGCACCCTGCTTTGCATCTACACGTAGCATCACCTTTCTGCAGCCACGGTAATACAACACTGGGACTTTTAGAAAACAAATATATATGGGAATAATTTGCAGAGGCACCAACTCGGTCAGATTGGGATTAACCAGCAAATAAGTTATCGCATATCCAGCTTACACACACCTTTCTTTTTAAGATTTGTGGTTAAAAAGGTGGAAATGAATCCCTCCTCAATATTTATTAATTTCATCAATATGCAACATAGAGAACCATTTCTCTGAGCAGCTAGTATTCACCCGTGAAAGGCCTTTTCAACTTCAGATCATATGGCTTTTCAAACAGGTTTTGGTGTTTGCTCCGCCACATGCTAAAAATAAGAAGCCGAGTAACTTCCAAGTCAATACTCGCTCCTCAAAAAGCTAAAGTAACTTACTGCAACAATGCTCTAGCTTCCAAAGAAGTTTTTAAGCAGCTACCTAAAAGAGATAAGATATGCTATCCCAGAATTCTTAATTCTGCATTTAAAGGTACCATATGCATCTACTTTTTTATTACGTCCAGCATAACCACAAATGTTAAGACCAAGCAGTATCTTATAAGGACAGCAAACAACCAAGCACAATATGCTATGCCAATTTATAGATGTTATTATAAATCAAAAAGTTTAAGGTGGCACAAGTATCACAACAACATCTGATATATGCTTAAAAAAAGCAGACAGAAGTAGACAACTAACTTGAGCAAGTAAACCAAGAAGAGGACTACATACTTTCCCCATTCAGAAGGAGGATTCCATGCAGATAGAAGCATATCTGACTTGGCATTAGGCAAGCAGTTTCTCACAACAAAATACTTTGTTGTGAACCTAGCAACACCAACATCTTTGTAATCCCTGTCAAAATCATATATCTGCATGCCAACAATTATTTATAAGGATGCTACTAGATGAAGAGCTTCCACAATTTAAGCACCAATAATATAAGAAATGAACGGTGAATGGAAACAGAGATATGTATTTTACTTTATATATTGGATCCCTCTTTCATGTTCCACTAACACACCACACTCTGTAAACATATCTGTCGGAGACGAATCAAAAGAAGCTAATTGAGGGGGAGTTCAGTATAGCCTAGTAAACACTAAATTTTCCTTCCTTAAGGATGTTAATTCATTTTCTAAATGATTCTACTTTTAGCAGTCCTAGATATTCTAGACACAACCCTTTATATTTCTTTCTCTTCCCTCTTCTCTTATCCTCCAAACTTATTCCTGCTCAAATGTGGCAAGAATGCTGTTGTACTCCAATGTCATGAAAATCTCAAAAGAAATGAGATTATCTACAGGAATGTGTATCTTGTTGATGTTCATGATGCTGAATGAATCATGTATCATCTCACCTTTTGACTAACTTAAGAAAGTAAAAAAGCCAGAAATGAAACGGTAGATATTTGCATAGTTATTAAAAGTGTGCCTAGCTCAATGCCCAGCGAAGCCTACCCTTAGCGCTTCGCAAGGATGAGGTGCAACCCCTTCAAAAGAGCCCCTAAAAGCCCACGATTTGTGTGCTTAAGCCCAAACCCGTTTGAAGCGGGCTTTTTTTAGTCTCAAGCCTGTAAAGAGAAATTTTCTGATCCTTCTTATGGACTTCTTTTATTAAGGCTAACTAACTTGACCAAAATTTAGGACGACCATATATAATATATTACAATTAAGAAAATCTACTTCTAAGAGCTTCAGGGGCTGGAAAACAAATATATACTTCAAGAGCAACACCGAGGGCTGCTGCATGACCCACGACACAAACTGCACCAAAATCAGGTTCACCCTCTTCCACTCATCCAATCAATCACCCTTGTAGATGAATAAGATGAAGACTTTGTCTTGCCCTGATTACAATGAGGCGTTTGCTTTGTTGAATCTCTAGATGATTAATGATAGGACCGCTCTACCTTTTTTAAGATCATGATTGCGTCTTTGGTGATTTTTTTTATAGATGGGAACGCGTGTTGCACACTTGCATCTTCTTGAAAATTGCTTAATTCAGAGAAATGATCATAACTTTTGCTCCGAAATGCTATTGTTAATGATATATAGCTGAATTTGTTGGTTTTGAGAAGATATGAATATTTTTTGGTGCTCGTGGTATGCATCGCTTTTCTTTGATAAGCCCGCGCTAATGCTCTAGGCTTAGTGCCTACACTCCAGAAACCCTTTGCACTTTAAATGTGCTTGCCTTTAAATAACAATGGATATTCGGATTACATAAAGGAAAAGAAGCTCTTTCTATGTTACATGGACTCGGTACGAGTGTCCGGATCGGATACGTGTCCAAGTGTCAGACTTGTCTAATTTTGAAAACGCGGGACACGGGACACGGCAAAATGTTCATATTTATTATTGCTTTTTAGTTATTTCGAAGGCAAAAAGGTGTTTTATGTGATGCATTTGGTTTTAATTGACAACTTATTTCCACTCAAAGCAACTACTAATTAAACAAAAGACTATAAGATAGTATCATAATGGCATATCCTATGAGACGTGTCGGACACATATCCCATACCCATGTCCAAGTGTCGAGTGTCCGACACGGGTACTTCACGCAAAACCGAAGAGTCCGTGTAACATAGAGCTCTTTTAATATTTACAGACTCACCATGTCATTTATTTCAGCTTCGGCAAAAGATTTTCCGTCTACAAGCATGCCCCAAACAACTTTGTTGATTTGCAAAGAAATGCGCATAGCATAAGAGGGACTTTTGTTCTTCTCTTTTTCCATAAGTCTTAGCTGTGCAGCTTTCTGCAGAGCCATCCTTAACGAAGCCGATGCTGCCTTTCTAGACTTTTGCGCATTTCCCAGCTCTTTCTTTAGTCTTTGCACCTGGGCAGATAAAGTTTGTTAAATTATTAGGCTTTCAAATACAAACAAGTAGACCTGGCATTAAACTTGCCAATGTTAGAGTCTCCATGGCATTCTGATTATAAAAGGAGAACCGAAACGGAAGGAGAATTATGCAATCACATCAAAACTTCCCTCCACCCATAGGTAACTGTAAACTTATTATCTTTATGGCATCAATGAATGAATTGCAATGGGGTAAAGGAGAGAGTTTCAATAGAAGAATGCCATGGGCAACAGTGTTTAGGGCGCAAAAATGCATAAAACTTCACCACATGCAATCCTAATCCTTTATCAGACTTTCTTTCTAACAAGTCAATCAAGTAGAGGCCAAATATTGGGCAGTTATTATCGAAACACAAGTTTTTTGAAAAAGGGAGGACTCAAAAGTTCTTGAAGGAAGTATATACAAGATAATACCAAAAAATTTATGAGGGATCAACAAAAAAAATACAAGAAATTCACAAACTATAATTGCATAAAGGAGGGGTGTAGATTAGAAAATGACAAAGTCATCAACAGTATCATTCACACTAATTGATTCTCTCCACGGAGTTAGTTGACATGATGTGGACCTTAGGCTCTCACAGTTAGTGTCATCGTAAACACAATAAAAGATATCTCCTAGAATAAACCACAAGATGTACAAGAATATCAGGGTTTAATCGTCAATTCCAATCGATCGTAAGTAATTCACACAAAGAATAAACTTGTACGCATGCAAAAATATACATATACACACGCACACGCATAATATATCATGCGAGTGTATATCAAGGAAGACCATTTCTATACTACTATTCCATCTATATAGTCAGTATAAGTGAATGCACATTATGCTTGGTGGAAATTCCTTATTAGGATAACTATATGACTACTAAATTTGACCATACAAAACTAGCTAGTTACAAGAAAATATAGCTTATATATGTGATGGCCAGTAACCATACCCACCACATAATTATATTACCACAAGATTAGTAGCACAAATTACGGCTAAACCTCACCAGTGTGGATCTTCCACCAGTTACCATCCATAGATTGCCTTCCATTTCTGGGCCTAGGTCTCCACAAGTGTTAAAACGAAGAGACAATTTCTTGATGTCGTCAAGAAGCAGATTCTGCTCCCGCTCTTTATGTTCAAGGTTGACTTTTGCTAGTTCTACTTCTTCCTCACCGTCAGGAACCATCTCATCTGCCTCCTCTTCAACGTCTTCATCATCTTCAGCTGGATACGAAAGACTACTTTTCCGAGGCCTGAATCAAAAACTTTGTCAAGATTACTTAAGACCAAGAACATGGTTGGTTAAAATGAGACGCAGCTACATAATGTCAAACTGCACTGCAACGACGCACTCATATAAGTAGATAATGATTGCCGCCAATATCTTCTTAATGATGCAAAAACATAAAAGGACAGCCTTCGTTTATTATGCATGAAAGAGAAAAAATATAGTTATTCTATCAGCTAGCTATTGAGCCCGTGTGATGCACCACATTTATGTGGTCATATGTTTAGATAAGTGCACTTAGCTATATTGTTTCCACGCGTAACCAAGAGAGCAAAAGTTTACAGAGAAGGTAATAAAATTGACGACATATTTAAGTATCATAGATTTGAAACTGAGTAGCATGGTTTTAATGTGTTTATAAACAATATTTATGAGCATTAACTCTGTTGGTGACACTTCGGCTTCACGAATTCTTTTCTTCCATTCCCTCCTATTAGAACACGTTCACAACTTCTTCCCAAAGTTATCCTGATGGGATTGATACTCGCGCACTTATGGGTGTACTTCAGTAATTTAAAAACCTAAGCTCAATTTCCAGTGTATAAGACTGATTTGTTTCCGATATGAAACTACATCAATTATGCAGGATTTTAGCTGTTTGGATTTAGTTTTCATATCTCAGTAGGTATTAAAAGTAAATGCCCACCAAAAAACTGGTGGAGACGGTTTCACTGGTGAGAGGTCAATACTCAAAAAGACACAAGCCAAAAGAGCAAATGCAATAAAAAAGCAAATGTGTTGCACTTCCGAGTCATAGCTTGTCTGTTATCATAAAAGGTACATGTATTTAAAAGATATATGTGTTTAATTAATCATTGCTTATTAACTTCTATATCCTTTTATTTACCAGCAAACCAATGGATTGTAAGTACTTCAACGTTCTTATTTTTGTGTTTACTTTCGTGCTACTGATTATGTAGGGTCCATTTCCTGTTTTATTTTTCTTACGTAATCATTGCTTATTAACTTCTATATCCCTTTATTTACCAGCAAACCAATGGATTGTAAGTACTTCAACATTTTTATTTTTGTGTTTACTTTCGTGTTACTGACTATGTAGGGTCTATTTCCTGTTTTGGAGTGTTCATAGGGAGTTAATAATAAACAGCAAGTCCTAAGAGGTTAGTATAATAACTAGGTCGAGTTTAGGCAGTTATTATGCTCTGTACACATATAGGGTTTATGTTTCTATGTTTGAGTTCTTCAGTGTATAATAGTCAATACCAGGACCTAATACGTTAGTATATTAACTAGGTAACGTTTTAGAATGCTTTTATTTTGTTTCAAAATTCAGAATTATCAACATTTCCTTCACTAACTCTGTGTAAAGTTGATCTCATAAAGGACACGTGTTACAATTCTTGTTGTAGAGGCACTTTAGAAACACGTATGTTAGAAATCCAAGTCACAATTCAACTTTCAATACAAAGGTGCAATATGTTATTGTTTCTGAATTTTCTTATATAGATTTTTGTTTTAGTTTACTATTTCCAGTATCATATATTTCCTCTGTTCCTGATATGCAGGCTTATATCTATATTATGGAGTGTATTTAGTAGGTTAACAGTCAAAAGTTCTAAAAGGTTTCAATATAGTTTCGAGTTATATAAGGTTCATAGTGTAGCTCCTGTTATGCCTGCAAATTTAATTACTTATTAATATGTAAAAGGCCTCTCAAAGATTGGTAGGAAGGCTTTCAATGAGAAAGCTCCAAGCTCATTACATGAAAACATCATTTGTCCTTTAAGATTTATTAGATGACTTCCACTAAGCCGCAAAGAGCAGTAAATTTTTGCTGATAGTGCTAACATGTAAATAACTGAGAAAATCAAACTATGAGCTACCTCAAAGACATTAAAGATGAAAATAAAAGAGCACACACAAATTTCAAACAGAGAAACATTTATTGACAAATGAAGAGTATCATTACTTGGGAAGCCGAGCAAATAGAAGATTGGTCAAAACGTCAAGCATGACCTGAAATTGACGGGAGGTCATTGTTGCCGTTATGTTATGAGAGTTGAAAGTTAGTTCTTTCAACGGTTTAACCTGCAGCAGAAAGGAACTTTCCAAATGAAAATCCTGCTTAGCAAATCACAAAGAAAAATTAAGTTTGCAGTAATCAATTATATAATCTACCTTCAAGTCTGAAGTTCCTCCCTTGTGCCTTGTGTAGCGGAAGTACATATCACAAGGCATAAACACCCTCTCAAGTAAAGCTCCAGTACGCTTTACTTTTGGTGAGCTCCTACGAATTTTCGGAAGCCATTGCAAGCCAGCCCCAGGATCAACATCAGTTGGGGCAACATGGGCCTGTACATGCTCCAACATCACGGAGAACTCCATGCGGTTCCATGTCATTTCTGGTTGAGAGTCAGAATTATGGACATTTCTGCCACCAAGTGCTTGCTCAATCATCTCATAGCCAACATTAAGGATTGAATGGAAGGAACGAGCTAAAACACGGCCACTAACAGCAGCAAGCAGAAATCTACCCTGTATAATGCATGCAAACGTATAATGCCCATACCACAAGTTAGTATTAGGTCTTTCAGAAACGTAAACTGATTGCAGAAACAGTCATACTCTTCCATGCATTAAGGCATTCTAGTATAAGTATACATGGATAAAGCATTATAATGCATGCTTTTTTATAAGAATGTTAGACCATTCTTATAAGAAACGTGTCCACTATCTTATTCATCCCACTATTATAATCCGACCATAGTAAGACAATGTAATATTAACTTTGTAATACTATGGAAGTTCGTCATTGTTTTTTATCATGGTCACATAGAAAATGGCCCAAAGAATTTTTCTAGGATTAAACTTGATCTTTCCATCATTATTGTACTTTGTCAAAATTTGGGCTACAAAGTAAGTATCTAAACATTGGGTTCACAGTCTGATTTGAAAAAACAGAAGGATGGAAGAGAATCCTGATACAAGCAATTTTAAAGAAAAATCCTAAACTCATATATATAATCAGACTTTGGTCTAATTCACACACCCAACAATCTCATGTAAACAGAGAGTTAAATTCGTTGAGAAGGTAAATTAACACTCTAGTACTCACACTAACTAAAAAAACTGCTCCTATTGTGTATTCTCTGTATATGTATCCAAGGTATCTAATTTGGCAGGAAATTACTTAAGTTACCACAGCCTTACAGTGTGAAGTGAAACGCATAGCATCCAACAATAATTCCAGCCGAATGTAAGAAAGACCAAGAATTGATGCAAAGCGATTTCTTTTTACCAACATGTGGAACAAAACTGACAAAAAATTAATATGCTAGACAACCCAAATTTAAAAATATTACAAACTCATCCAATGTTTATTATGACTACGTCTGAAACACATGCCAAGGCCATATGCTTTTCGATTTGTAGTGATAAATGACACCCATTCCGTAATCAAAATCATGAAATTCGAGAGGGTTTTTCACTATGACTCATGGGAAGTGCTTTTGGTTCTTTTATAGAGGATATCAATATGTAAGTATCAGTTGAATGGATCAAATAATACAACATGGACAAATTAAATTATATAAGCAAACATGCTAAAGGAAATAAAAGATAGTCATTTTCAATTTCCGCAGTTCCAACTTACGCTAGCTTCTTCCGAGTGAAGATTAAATTGTGGCTCAATAACATTCACCATAAAATGACCAGTCCCATCCTCCTCAGAGTCATCAAAATTCCGTTGCTTTGCTGGCAATCAAGTAAAAGAAGATGTTCCTTAGTTGAAATCTTTGGTAAGAGTTATGCTTATTCAAAATTTATACAATGAAAGTGGAAAGAACTCAGGCCTTCACTATTACTGATATTGCAAACCCGCTATAAGACAACACCTGAAAAGATATGTAGTTTCTAATCCGAAGCCTTCAATGCAATATTTTCAAGGCAAATTTGAGCTTACCAACTGCACCGAACGGTTGAATTTCTACTTTAGCTGAATTTGAAGGTGAAGAAACTGTTCCTGTAGCCTCTGTGGGTTCCAGGTATGGAGAACTTGCACCCTGACTATTAGATGGAGGCTTTAAGACGTCATCTTGAAGAACTTTGGGTCTACCAGGTACCTGGTTCTCTTCAAGTAATTTCCTTTGGGCATACTGTCGAGAAGGAGAAGGCTTTGGAGGTGCAAACGCCTTGGATATTCCACCAACGCAGGACCAAACAGCATCTCTGTTCTCAAGCGTCCATAAAAGCTTGAGGCCATAAATGAAGATTCGCTGACAATTATCAGCTATCACCACATTATATCCATCATCGTCACTTGGGTCAGATGGAGCATGCTCATCGCTCTCACTCCCATTTTCAAATTCAGATCTGACATACGTCATCTCAAGATTTCTCCTTCCAGCCTCTTGCCAAACTAATAATCTTGTGGGATCAGCCTTCGGGGCTTGCCGCCGGATTGTGAAATAATCAGATGATAACAGAAATCCATCATCGCGATGCGTCTCTGAGCCTCCTTTCATGTAGCTATAATTTTCATTTGTAACTCTGTCCACTGATGCTGATTGTGTACTTTTCCTTGTCATTTGAACAACTTTAGCAACTTTTGGGCTATCTTCTTTATTGATATACGCCTTAGGCATGTGCAGGTCAAGGCCTTGGTAAACAAGATCAAGAGGATCTCGTTTGCTTTCAAATGTATATTGTTGCTTACCCCGACTATAACAGAGTTCATACTTAAGCTTTGTCATCTTAAGTGTCAGCCCTTTAGCCGGATCATTATCGTCTAAAGGCATGTGCCTCATACAAGTTGGGGTTGAGTCAACGCGGAACATAAATTCTGTCATCACCTTGTCTAGAGACAGATTGCCTGATCTGGCAATTCTTGGAACTCCAAAGCGAGGCCACCGAGAAAACATGCGCAATTTATGAGGAGGAAAGTAATTCATGTTCCAGAATTTTATCAGCCATGCAAAATCATGAGGACCGACATTTACAATCGGCGAATCAATTGAAGCATTATCTGGCTTGATTGAAGGATCAATAACAACATTGTCACTCAGTGTGGAAGATGGTGACTGGGGTTTAAGTGATAAGTTCCACCGCAGGGAGAGAGAAGTAGATCTAAATGGATCAAAGACTTTTTCACGAGGCCGGCCTTCAACTGGGAGTGCAAACAGATAGTGATTCAGGGGATTGCCAGATTCGCATTCCCAATTCATTGTAACTTCGACACTAAAGGCTGGGGCCTCTATGAAAGCACCACATGTGCCAGTAGGTGGTTTCAAGGTGCTATTCTTTAGCAAACTCTCCAAACTGCTCAATAAAATTTTGAAAACCTTAGCAGACACATAAACACGACAATCTGACTGCTGTATCTCCATGTAGCCAGAAGCAATTTGAAGTTTATCAGACTTTTCATACGGATCGGTAGTAGCAAGAACATTCCATCTGGTTTCAGCAAAGTATAAGGTAACGTTCCCATGAATATAATTTCTCATTTCATCCCACCATGGTAAGCTCCGTTCCTTTTTCGGGGGCTGAACATTTGAAGCATTTGGGTTCCTAATGCTTAGATTAGCCCTACGAAGAGCTACAGTGAAAGCGTAGCTTATATCAGCAAAAGATGGTTCAAACCCCACCCCAAAGGAAATTTCTCCTTTACTAAAATGTATTGGCAAATCTGAATATGTTTTGACTGGTGGAGTTGTGCCGCTAGCTGAACGAAGCATGCGGACCTTTCTCCATCTCCCAATGAAGACATCTTGAAGAACTTGAGGCTGAAAACATGTTGCCTGCAATGACGGAAGAGCATGATAATGCTGTTCTTATGTTCAAGACAGAAAACAAGATGATAAGACAAGCCCATAGCCACAACTTCACTTCGAGAGAATTTAGTTATCCAGACACTTTACAAGAGCTATTAACAACTAGAAGTAGGATCTATTTCTGCATAGGTGGGAAGAGCAGCTGGTAGAAAAAGATTGTTTTATTTATATGTTCTTTGCATATAAGTTTTTCTTTTCACAGAAGAGTATTGTATGACATTTGCCCATCCACTGAAAAACTAAAGCAAAAGCTAAAAATGAAACTAACCTGCTGAGCAAGCACAACGCGACCTTCACATCTACCGGAAGTCGAAGCAAAAAGAGGATATGAATAATTTCTTAGCTGAACAACGAGAGAGCCTGTATGCAAAACAATATTACTGCCATAAAGTCGAGAAAATGGTATGTTATGTTCAAGACAGACTGGATCAAGCTTCTGAACAACTCCTATCATCCCATCATCACCGCCTTCAATTCTTGTCAAGCTCAAATCAAGCTCTGTGGCAGAAATGGAAAACAGAGAAGTTCTTGCAGTGCTAGGCTTAAAACCAGACTGAAATCCGTCCCTACAGGCACCCGATCCTTCCGATGGCATGCGGCTCTGACATGCCTGGTAATACGACCGGAATGACTGCTTATAAATATCCTCTTGCAGTTTACGCATAGCCGAAGCATCTTGGATATCAATCTCATTCCCGTTATAATGGACCTTTTTTTCATGCTTGAAATCATTTGGTTCGGCGGCTCCGGGAGATTGGCTGCCTTTCGAAACAAGATCATCAAGAAAGTTCAACCTCACAGCTAATTCACATGCCTCATGCTTCATAAGCTGATAGTGTTCATCAAGCCAACCCTGTAATGGTTCTTCCTCAATGTCGGCCGTAAGCTTGCGTATGCAAAACTTTACACATCCAACCTTCATAGAACTAGGCTTTTTAACTTTTGCATTTTCTTTCTTCGTGGGAAATATTATATGAGATTTAGCAGTAGTGATGAGTTTCAAAGCACGCAACATTTCCTCGATAGAATCATCAATAGCACGCAACTGCAACCTGTATGGCATGCAAATATGGACATCAAGGGATTGAATTACCCAATCCCATGTAGTGGGTACCTCAGGTTTTGCATCCAATGGACTGCCAGAGCAATTAGGAATTCGAGAAATCTGCATCCTACTACTTCTAAATACCCTCGCTTGATTGAAACTGAGGATAAGTCCTTCAAGAAGTACACCTATACGGGCATTCTCAGAAAATATTGACTGAACCTGAACCAGGGCATCAACTCCATCTCCAACCTCGGCAGATATACTCAGCATTTCAACATCAATAGCAAAGACTGATTCCCTTTTCTTGTGTTGTTTTTCAAGGTGTACAGATTCCATAGTGGTTTCTTTCTTTGTTTCACTGTCTTTCATAAATTCATCATCAATTACATGGAACTTCTGATTGTTCATAAGCAGCTTCAAGCGTGACGTAAGTTCGAATAACGCAATATGCACATCAGGCTCCCACCTTAAAGTAATATCAGTAGCACTAAAAAGAGAGCAAACAGCAATCTCTTTAAGACCTCCCGATCGCCTTACAAACTTTGCATTTTGCACATCAAACAATGTCACTTTTGCCGTGGGACTATTATCTTCCAAGTACTCTTTATATATAGATCTAGCTCTTTCGAGATCCATCTGTGTGGACAGCTTGTCCCTGTTCATGCATAGACTAAAATGGAAAATTTCAAGAGATGCAGAATACTTCAACGTCTTGGACTCATCTGATTTTGTGGGCATTATGTGTGCAGTACGTTTTGCCCCATCAGCTGTGACACTAATTACAACTCGACCACCTTGTGATCCGTAATTCACACGCTTGGGATCCGCAACAACCGTGTTCTCCAAACCTACATCACTACAGAAATTTATATAACATCGCTCAAGATTTAATTTCAAGAGTCGGGTCCCTTTCCCTGATGGTTTAGATGAACGGCCTCCCCGACTATGTGCTGGTTTTTTAGCAGAAGCAGATAGATTTTTCAGCAGAGCCTTAAAGGAATAGGCAGTTGATATCAGCGATTCAACACGCTTGAATGTCAAGTACACACCCATACCAGTTACATCGACAGAAAGAACCAGTTTACACTTAAAGCCGTCTTCTTCAAGTGAATCCATGTCCTTCTTGCTCCAATCCAAGCTAATCTTTGCAACATGCATTAAGGAACCCGTGTTTGTTTCCACTCCAAAGAGGCTTTCTTTCAAGCATTCTTGATATTCATCTGCCATGTGCAGATTAAGTTCTCCGAGTTCCATGTGTACTGCGGTGCCTGTACTTGATACATTGTTGGCAAAGACGTGTGACGATTGGCAGCAACCCTGCGATTT